>JAMKCH010067868.1:0-18701 GCA_023653785.1 Ophioderma brevispina | reverse complement strand
TGAATATCTCATCCAGTCGATTTCTAATGTTAGAAAACAATTCTGAGAGGCAATATGTGCAATTTCTATACAAAACCAGTAATAAAACTACTCTAGTGTTAGCTCGGCATGATTTCATCAAGGGGATTAATCCGCTTTCCACCGGACATGCTTTTGGCACACATTTGGAAAGGGCTGCCAGTAAGTTACCTTTGAATTTACAGGATATTGCTATTGATCAGAAAGAAATGTATGGCAGGTGGAAGGTGGATTTAGACCTTGATGCTATCGTAAGGTACCAACTAAATTTATATATGATGATGTGACATTTGTTGATGTTTGCAGCACCCTCTGGTTTTTGTAAAAGCAGGTGGCGTGAACCAGACCTTTACAAATGGGGGGGCTGAGGGGTGCCAAGATTTTTTTTGAGGGGGCAATTTGGGGTCCTTCTCCATAGACAAAACTGTACATAACAAAAGGTCCAGTTCATTTGGGGGGGGGGCGGAAGGGGGGGAAAGTGGTTTTATATTGGGGGTGGGCTCTCGCCCCCCCCTGGCCCCCCCCCCCCGCTGAGTTACGACGCCACTGTGTAAAAGAGACATTTTGAAAAAAATACATCGGTCCTCGGACAGTCCGACCGCCCGTTGTGTCGCCGTGCCGTCGCGGTTTGTGAAAGATAGGCCTCACATGACTCTTGACCCTGATATGTGAACATCCGACGAGTCAACTCGGGCAGTGCGGCGACATTATGTGTGAACATCTTGCAGGGCCCTGTTCTTTTAAAATCCCGCTCAGATTATATGATATAAGGAACTTGAATTGCTTATACTAGCTTTATGGGCATATCTTCGCACCTCTAACATGCAGTACCTTGGTGTTGGTAAACATTGATTTTACCATCATCTATAACAAGAAATTTGGGTGGAGAAAGTGCACCAAAACCGAATTTGTTTTCAATATCAGAAGAAACGAATTAGCGTCTGTTGAACTGTAACAGGGCTATTACATTAATGGGTAGGGACTAGTGTATACAGATATCTAAGATTTGTCTAGGTTTGTCAAACTACCCCCCCCCCCGATTATCAATTTGATATAGGTTTATGAAAGTGACAAAATTCTTTCCAAATGATATACGTTACCGTTATCCGTATATGCGATTTTAGTAGTCTCAATTCTTGACGTAAACCTTCCGTGAGCGCTTTGACTGCATGCTTGGTTGACGCGTAGACATTGGTAGCAGGCTGCTCCAAGCGGTAGCCCGACATACTGTCCAAAAGGGAATTATTCAAACAGTGTACTAAATGTAAATTTGGTATATAACGAATACTTCTATGCAGAAAAGAGAGCATTTCTTATGGTGTTTTCTTCGTATTTAATAGAAGGGGAGGGGTGTTCTCACTTCTAGCTTGGGTAGGGATGTGCGGCCGGGCGTTTGAACCACTACCCCAAAAATATACCAAAAAATGACAGATTTGCTACCCATCCTAATACCTGCTTTGGAAGAGGTTTGGGGACGAATCCCAGAAGGTGAGAGATAGCTAACTGTTAAAATGTATTTTGAGCCACTCTGGCAGCACTATTTTTCACATTTGTGGTTTGTAAGCATTCTTCATAACTGATTGACCACTGTAAAATACACTTGCAACAGTAAAAGCAACCCTCTCTTATACCAATTTTCAAGAAAAAGGGACCGTTCATTATACCAAAATGGCTGAAAATGAGACCCTTCTTGGCCTCACATCCACGCCCCCCCCCCCCGGGAAAGGTAGCAAGAAAATGGGAGAGTTATTTTTCTTATAATATTGAAGCAATGATTGATACTTTTATCAAACTGTAAATATGGATTGTGGAATGCATCACATTCGCAGGTGTTATGCAGGTGCATTATTGTGTTGGGTATACGGCATTTCTGTCCTTAGTTGAGTAACCCCCTCGCCCAAAATGTATAAACTCGAAATTAAGGCTACTATTACCTTGCTATATTCTGCTCCCGTAAATAATTCTTTTATAAAAACTTGATTTTTTAATATCGTAAAATTGAATCCAACTGTACAAGAAATCACTGTACCAGGAACGCTGCTTATCCACCGTATGATTATTTACTCGTATATCCGATGTAATAATTGAAGATATTTACGATGTTTATGTCGTATAGATTCCACCATCGAGTTTGAAAGCTTCAACAACCCTATCAACAGCACCTACCTGCTGATGTGGACAATATGTCCGTCGTCAATATTACGTTCTTTCATGGATTGGTAAGCCTCCCGTGTGCAGATACACAGAGCTAAAACGTTGACCTGCAAATCACATATAAACACCAAATTAAAAGGTGCATTTTCAGTAATAATCTGAACAATTGAAATTAACACTTCAAGTTTAAGTGAAAAAACCGAAGGGACACGCCCGTAAAATTTCAATGGGCACGGTAGATTTTGGGTCGGGCATGTTTTTTTCATCCTTGTCAATCCAGATGTTGACCGAAGCTTTTGAAGAGCGGGAACGCAGTTCATGCAAGTAGTAAGCCAATAGAAAACACATAAAGTGCTAGCCCCGCCTTTTTTCAACCAACTTGTTATTGGCTTCGAATTATTTGCATCAAAAACAAAATGCTTACGCTCGTGTTGAAAAAGTTTGACAAAAAATTACCAGTTTATTGTAAATTCATCAAATTAATGTACATGACCAGAAACATCTGCATTATACTATGGTTCAGCTTAAAACAAGATACGGTAGATTAGCATTATATTGCTCCTGAAATTACACCCTGCATCATAGAAACACTGAATCTCAATTTCGAATTGCTCACAATATGTTCCTTTCGTCCAAAACCCCTGAATTTGGCATCTTTTTTTTTCACAGAAATAGTCAACTGATAGGAACCAAAACTTTGAGTGTGTAAACAGGAGCAATGAAATGCTACCCCTCAGACTGGTTTGAATTTGTATTGGACGAATGTTACCAACATGACACGTAACCTGTTAAAGAACTTATCTACATTATGAATGTGAGAGGCAAGAGGTTTTATTTTAATGGCCACAGGTAAAAAAGTTTATGGTACCCATATGCAATGTACAGCAATATAGCTATGCCTGTATGAACTTTGCATTTGATTCAAGTCCAACTTCAAAGATTCGAATCATGATGAAAACATCAGCAATTATTTAATTAAACGCTGTTATTTACTTTTGACACTGCAAAATATTCCTTATCAGAGCATAGGGAAATTAATGCATTCTCAATACACAAGTAATGCAACTAAATTTTTATTTGGCCATCCATGACATTAGTCTTTTATCATTAACAGGCCATTATGTAAGAACTGAATTCATCAGTTTCAAGTAAACTGATTCTGTGAAGAAACTTTAAACTATGGCCACAATCTGAGACGAATATAATTTATATTCATGTCAGGCCACAATGCTTTGTAATGGCATCAAAAGCCTAGTCTCCACATGACCAAGGATTGACCCTTATACATCAATCCTCAATAATATCAATATCCACCCCAATGGAAATATGCAAGAACTCTCACTCATTTTGAAATATACTATCACTTTATTGTGTCCACCCTAAAGTTAGCGTCACGAACTTAATGACAACACTTACATCAAACATATTCCTCCAGTCTTCCGTCTTTCCTTCAAGTAGTGTTGCAGGGTGGGCCAAGCCTGCGTTATTAACACACACATCGACTCCTCCATAATTTTTCTTAATTTCAGCAAACATGGCCAAGATGTCCTCTTCCTTACAAAGATCACATTTTACGGCATGCAATGATCCTATCGTATTCGCCCGCCTGAGCTTTACAGCTTGCTCCTGTGTAATAAGGGACCGCTCATTACATTTCAGCTTACATTTTAGCTTCCAAATGCCAAATTTTTAGCGCGCTTTGCGCGCATATGTGCTAGTAATAAATGTTTCAGCAAACCCTGTTTCAATCATAATTTTTCATCAACCCCACCCCTCCCCCGTGTCAAAAAGAAATTTACGCCATTGGCAGCAAGATCGAGATATTTCAGACAAAGAGATGGAATACTCAAGTGAAAGTGATGATGGAAGTGAGGAAGAGGGCGATATCTGCAGCACGGTTAGCACAAGTGATAAGGATGAAGAAGAAGAACAAACAGAAGATCTTAAAGCGGCACTGGCACATTTTCACAAAATATGAAATTCCTTCAATTTACTCTCAAATGATAGTCTTGGCCATTGGAAGAAGAGAGATATATTTTACACATAAAAATAACATACCCCATAACAGATAGGGACATGATATGAGGATAAAGACATCCAGGTAATTTGTAGGCCAACTTTTAAGTTTTCCATAACTTTAATCAACAAATGTGTATATTACATGAATATTTTTGACTCGTACTCACTGATATTAAAACCACAAAGGTTATAGACCGATCAAACAGTGTGCATAGCGTGGGAAACATGCATACGGCGTGCGTGTTCTTGTGTTAAACGCCATTTTCGTCGTCTGCTGAATTTAGCGTCGCCGGCGACGTTAAATTATAAAATCGTTCTGTTTACCCATAAGGAAGCTGATTTGGTCTTAATCATTTCGGGTGAGGGCTTTTGTATGTATATAAAAGCCTTACAACCATGCAAAAATATTGATTTTGAAAAATCTTGAGGGCGCACTATTTTTCAAATGTGCCGGTGTCTCTTTAATAGTGATATGGATGAATGAATACAACAGAAATCCGTACATGATCTGGAAGACTTTCAAGGCGAAGACAGGACAGGACATTTATTAAGTGCCATTACAATTTTGGAATGGGAAACATTTGATTGACTTTGATATCACAGATACTTGGAGCTTTTATTGTAATGAAAACTGGTTTGCCTTTTCCCGGGGCCTTTTTGAAGAATATGAAATTGAAATAAAATGAAGCCAAGCATCAGATCATTGAACTTCTTTGCCTGTAACATCCTGTGTGAACAATGGACACTATTTAACAGGAGTTAAGCATTAGGCCTATAATTAATATAAGTAATATGAATTGTATGCATGTGGGGGGGGGGGTGTAAATTTTCATGTGGCAGTAGGGGGGTTGTGTAATTTTACATTGTGGAAATAGGGGGGTTGCATAATTTTTTCAAACCAATTTGGAAATTCTCCCAGCCCCCCCCCCTCCCTCGTAATTAATGAACGGTCCCTAAAGCCATAATAAAGCAGGAATCATGATCATCGAACTGTTAAAATCGTGAGTTCGAGCCCCATTGTGGCCAACGTGTTTATGGGCAAGATACTTAGTCTCAATTTCTTCGTTGACCCAAGCGATAATTGGGTAGCTGTTATGGGGGATATTACAATCTATAAGTGCTGATAGAGTTGTGCGCCTAGCCAGCAGCCACATAGATGAAGCGAAATAATTGTGACGATTTCCCGATGGCAGCGGTAATAATAATTGGCAATCGTGCTGTGAACACCCGTTGGGTCATATGCTCTCGTTTCCAATCGACCATTATTAATTATTATTAAAATAGTGGAATTGCGCTCATTTCCCCGTTTGAATGGAGTGGTTTCCTATTTTTTGGGTGAAGTTCACTCTTTTGGAGTGGTTTACAAGAGTTTCACTCTGAGAGTGATGTTTTCACTGTTTTACTCTTTTACATTTAGAGAGTATGTCCGATTTTGCTCTTAAAGGTGGTCCGATCATGGTCCGATTTTTCATATGATGTTTTCTCCCTAATATGGACGCATATCACAAAAAAACATCTGATTTTAGTTAAATCGGTCCATTCGTTTGGGTAATAAAATGAGTACTAAATTGCCACATAGGACACTGTATGTTAATTAATGTGGTTAATCATGATTTTGAAGAAGTTTTTTAGTTCCTAAACAGCAAACGGAAATATTTTCTGGCTTAAAGATAACCAGGGTAATGTCTCCCCCTTCATATTTATTGGTCGGTACATTTACACTTTTCCAAAATCTTGGCTACGACGCACTGATAACGGGAAAAGAGCTGGAAAAGTACCACCACCCCACCCCTCAAAAGATCCTCTGCACGCCACGGAAATGACTTCGAGAACGATAGTCATTCCATTTCCAATAATTCTAAAACCACCTTTTACTTTAAAATGTTACAAGGCCTTCAAGTCAGCATCACATATGCAATCCATTTCGTCGGAGAAGAATACAAACTAACAAATAAAATCCATAAGTTGGGAACCACTCATAATGCTGAATGCCTTATTTTGGTTCTTCAGCCAGAGAAATGGTATGGATTACAAAATTACTCAAACTTTATATCTTTGAGTCTAATATGGACGAGACCTGTTTTGACGTCACAAGACCCGTGGATGTCACATTTCCCTTAAACAGTAAATTTAATAGGATTGGAAAATGGAAAAAAACCATGAAAATAGAGATGGCTATTTATATAATGAACAAGTTAAAAAGCGATGAACTGTGTTAGACCTATAACCTTTCCACGGATTTCCATAGGCTTGCTTTACATGTCTAAAACAGTGTTTGGAGGGAAGAAGCGATACATATGCACTGGATCTTCTTTTTACAAAACAGTGAAAGTAAAATGTTTTGCGAATACTGTAGATAACCTTCTTAAGCTAGTCAATCTCTCTGTAATCTGCCCTCCGGAAAAAAAAAATCGTTAACAGATCTTAAAACGTTCATAATTATTCCTATTAAACTGCATGGCTAAATCAAAATTGCCCCATCGCTAAACTGTCATGTTTTCCTTTTTTTTTTTAAGTAATGATGTTTAGGATGCGTTTTGCTGCGCTTTTAGATATTTAACGACATGGAAACCGTAAATATCACTCCTTATATCTTGACCATGCGGATTAGATTCCAATTGAAGCTAGGCCCCTCACTCCGGTAGTCTTCCGGTCTTTGGTTCGAAGTTGCTATGAAAACTCTAGACCGAGCACAAACGAAACTTCTTCACAACATTGTTTAGATCATACTAAAAGCGCGCTAACGGCTTATATAATTAACCTTGGGGTTGGTCCTTGTATAGCCTTTACCAAAGCACAGAAAGGTCAAACAGATTCGCCTTGCCAAATCTAAAACTCAAATACATTTCATTCTATAATAATTTCTAGCCACGTAGTACAATTTGTGTTGCAATAGATCGAAGGTCCATATTAGCGAAATGTCAGTGGTTTAGTACGACATCGTCTTTATTCTGTTGACAGTGGGAATATGCACAGGGTAAATTACACTTCTCTCTTAAAATTCCTTAGACTTATTTTTTTTAAGTTCTAAAGGTGACTGGAAGAGTGACAAAACCTATTGGGATTTAAAAACAAACTCCTTTAGATTCAAATATAAATCTTTAAAAATATTTTTTATAAACAGTTTTTTAAACAACTCATTTAAAGGTTTATTTTCAAATCAGAGGACCTATTTTTAAGTAAGCCTTTTCACGGATTTGAATTTTTTAAGTCCACAATGGTTTTTGTCACTAATTCAGTCTCCTTAGACTTAGATAAATAAGTCTAAGGAATTTAAGAGAGTTCACAAAATATTTCCCATCCATGACATTGTTCATTATACAGTTTGCTAGTTCCGATATTTCCGTGTTGTTCATCCCCTTCACATGGGCTTATCGGGAACCTCGGTGCCACAGCGCATGCTATTTTCCGGGTTTCCAACTAATGTACATGCATGACCCCGATCAGTAATTGGTTGGAATAGATCACCCACAATATATTATGCATGGTGTGACGGCGTAATTCACACGTCGTGCCTCGATTTTGTTGGTGGTTTTCAGAATTCTTTGACTTGTGTATGCAATGGAGTAGCGGTTCCCGGCGGCAACCTAGACTCCTTTATAGAAATTGTTGATTTCCGGTAAAAGTTTCTTCGTGCCGAGGCTATCTGCAATTTCTGTGTCCTACGTACACACCAGAGGCATTTGCGATGCCATAGCTGAATGGTTCAAAGTGCAATCAGTTTAATTAGCGGTACAAGTGACGTGTTTCGTCAACAAAGATTTCTTAAACCCAAGGCGTATACCAATACAAGATATTCATTTTGTTTCTTGAATTCATCTACAGCATATTTCTGAGACAAGGTTTTAATTCAGATATCCAAAACAGAAAAATTTTACCAAAAAGCACGCTCAAGTCACTGTACTCTATTCCAAGAGGCTATCAACATTAGAATTACTAGGAAAGCCCTATCACTAATCCTATGATAGGTCTCTCTTTTTCCGTATTATCTAAGTTTGTGAAAAAAATTTCTAAGGATTTGGGCAGCATATTGGCCGCCATCTTGGATTTGTGAGAATGCTAGCAGCATGGAAAGGACCATGTAGGTATTCGCAATAACCCTAAAATATATATACACAGTTTTGTTTGGAACTTGTATCACCTTTTTTCGACTGATTTATATCTTCTTTTTTTTATAAACTTTACCATGTTGGCGGCCATTTTGAAAGTTCCCCAGCCTGCAACACAGACGCGGCAGTCTTTTTTTTTTGGTAAATCTAGACACCTTAACCTACTCAAATCAGTTAAACAGATTCTTTAAAAATTTTTCGCAGATGAATCGTATCTTTGGGTTACTATAAGATAATACAAAAAAATTAATATAAATACCACGTGACACATTAATCCCTTTAAGTTTGTCGATATTTCGTTCGTGCACAACAAACCGACTGACCTCATACCGAGTCCAAGTACCAACTGCTCGCAAACTGCTGCACCTAAAACCCGCCTGGCCCCTGTTTACCAGTGCCACGCGTCTTGCCCAGCGACCAGGGCCTGTCTCTTCCCTCTGCTGTTGCCATTTTTTGCAAACGATTATTACTTGCAAACTGTTTTGTTTGATAAAAGACTGGTAAAGAACACGGGTGAGGACTATTGAAGTCACTTGTGTCAGACAGGCCACAAAAGCACTCAGTGTTGGTGCATTACCCCGACCTATTTATAGAGCAAAAGGTCCTGAAACCCATCGGTACTATACAACGTTCCTACAGAAAAATAGCATTTTAGTTCTTAAAAGAACCACCAACTAGACTCTGATATTGAAATTAACGGAAGAAGTCAACACCACACGCGTGCACAATCAGCTGATAATTGTTTATATTATCTGTAGCCCTATCTCTATAATAAGCAGCACGTAATACTACATATCCCAAAAATATAACACATTCATGTATCACTCAACTAGGACTTAACTGATTATGTTAAGAATGTTTCCAGGCTTTCATAAGGACTTCATATTGGTGTCTGGTCCCAATAGGGTCCATGGTTCAGGAGTTAATGGTCACACAATTAATCATTAGACACAGTGAAAACCCAGGTTAATTTTATAGTTATTACGGCTATTTCTCGGTATCTCACCAAACAGTATAGCCATTGAAAAATCAACTTCAAGACCAGTCTTACTGAAAATTGAAATAAAAAAATAGTATAAGAGGAAGTGCTGTTGCTTTGTGATATAGCATAATTTCTTCTCACTTATATGTGACAATTTCAATAAAATACATGTAGGCATTAGGAAATTCAATTCAAAACATCTGTTTTCTCATCCTTACTCCAGGAGTTTAGCAGAATGTAGAACCTAAAAGCTGAGGCCTTTGAACAAAGAGGGAGAGAACAACCTGCCTTTCCCTTTATTGTTCTTTATTCACTGATTTCTGTCATATTTTCCTCCCTGATGAATATTGATCAACTGGTGTGGAATAGGGAAGGGTAATTGGCCCATTAGAGCCTTGTCCGCAACATTTGTCCCCCAATAGAGTCTTCTGACTGTTCCATTAATTTCAGCAGTCAAATTCAAAAAAAAAAAAAAAATACTGATGTTCCCTGATTATTGTCACCCTGACAGTGCGTCCCCGTTTTATCTGTTTTGAAAAATAACATAAGATTCGTTCAATTGCATTATAATCATTAGCTACATTAGCTCTGATCTGTACAATATTCTTTGGTTTGGACACGTTTTATTCCCACAATGATGGCGCACCTTCGACCGGGTATGGTAAGCCAACCTTCACGTGAAATTAAGCCCAAGTGTAAATTTTATCCTTAATGTATTTTTCAAGTGACAATACCCGGTTGTGGTCCATTAAATTTGGAGGAATGAAAACTATGATTTGGGCTTAGGAACTAGGTAGAGACAAATAAGTCAAAATATCTCGAACAAAATCCAGTTTAATTTAATTAAAGGGGGGGGGACAATAATAATTTTAGTTTGTGCAACTTTTAAATGGGGACAGTTTATGTATAGAGTGAGCCATACACCAACTGGGAGTGACCAATTCACTTGAAAGAAAACATTTCAAGATTTTTGGTCGGAGCTCATTTGAGATGGTGACTGACATTCGGAAAAAGTTAAAAATAAATAGAAAGGGGTAAACAGTACGGCAGGGGGGGTCACGAAGGGGGTAAGGAGGTGCAAGAAACGAAAAAATACGTCAAGATTTGAGTGGAAAATTACAAATAGAGGCAGTTTAAATGTTTTGCTTTTTGACATACGAAGAAAACGGGCGTGATTTTCGCCACGGGGGGTGGGGGAAGGGGGCGTGCATTGATCAAAATCGCCAAGGGGAAAGGGGGGTGGGGGGGGATTTTTCTCTGCCTCGTGACGTCACGTGATGCACAAAACATCGTGTTGGACTCTAATGGGGGTGGGGAATAAGTGGTGCTTGGGGGTGGGGACTGTGACCGGGGGCTGAGATTGAATGGAGGACTTCCCTTCCTCCCTCCACTTCCCCCTCCTTCCCGCCTGCCCTAAACTTTGTGTCGGTAATCCTTTCGTTGCGTTGTGTTATCAAAGAAAAGATACTTAGGGGTGGTCCTGGATCTCACACCACATCGGTCGCAGTTATAGGAAAGTGATGGCAGAGCCAACTTCGAATAAAAAAAAAGGATTGGGTCCCGCCAAAACGGGGGGAAGGACCCAGACGTAAAATATGGATGGGTCACTCACTTTGACCGTCACCCTTCTGGCCTTCCGCAGGTGTATGTGATTAAGAGTTAGCGTGAATCGTGTTTCGAGTAAGCTATTGGGCGGGAAAATTAAAAGGGCAAATACACTCACAAATATGGAAAATTTTCAACTTATTTTGATTTATAGTAATCTACTTTACTTAAGCGTTCCATCCCACAGCCAAATTTTCCAAATATTCAGATCATGACATATTTTCCCTTTAAAAAACCATGATCACGGGAGGAATTTCAATCTCAGTGTATGTAAATTAATTAGAAGTCATCAAAATCACATAACAGTCTTGTTCTCCCAATATAACGCGTGAATGTTGTCAGGATTTTTTCCCGAATTCAGAATTCAAGAATTCAAATTTTAAAATTGTTTCATATTGTTCGTAGGGAAAGTGTTACACAGAAATATTATTTACTCTAAAGTTCCCCTCGGCTACCTGAGGCCAATTTTTTTGTAACAAAACTCCGAGGGGGGGGGGTGGTGTACCACCCCCTGTATTTTCGTTATCTGAACACCCGATTCCCTGTAAATTTTGGACCAAGGATAGCTTAGAGTTTTCTCTTCTTCTTCTCTCTTCTCTTCTTCTTTCCATTGTACCAACATAAGTTTACAACATCCCCATTATGAACGCACCATGACGTCATATTTTGGAGGAAAGTACGAAAATACGGATATAGAGTGGACACATTTGATATTGGTGCCGCGCGCGGCAATTTTAGAAGCGACGAAATCAAAAAAAAAAAGAAACCACCCTATTATAGCTCTAAAATGATGTCATTATTAAAACTATTCATTTCCCATCAAGTAGAGTCAAAACCCGTATTAAAATCCTGATTTTCCTAACCTTGTTGGCGAAAAATTGAATTTTTCATCACTGTGGGTGTTTCTGATGGAATGGCAGTTTTTTCTAGACAGTGGGCCGAACTTTAGACGGTCCTGTGACGGTAATCTAGGCATTTAATGGTACGTACTCATAATTGGTTCAATGGAAAGAGGATCACCATAGCTATTATTGGTAAACCAAAATCAAGTTGGTCCTGTGCTTTTCCTGAAAAGTGTGTGGGAAAAAGATAAAGGGAGGTGGGGGCTCGGGTGGGGGGGGGGAGGGGGGTTGGGTTGACGTGGGGGTGGGGGGGGGGTGGGGGGGCAAACACAAAACATACGTGCAAAAAGCGAAAGTGAGAAGAAAAAAGA
This sequence comes from Ophioderma brevispina, assembly GCA_023653785.1. Classification (NCBI taxonomy): domain Eukaryota; kingdom Metazoa; phylum Echinodermata; class Ophiuroidea; order Amphilepidida; family Ophiodermatidae; genus Ophioderma; species Ophioderma brevispina. The sequence goes on along the minus strand of JAMKCH010067868.1, from coordinate 6,601 downwards.
GAAAAATAACAAAATCTGGGTTTGTCCTTCTTTTATTAGGGGGGGATGGTTTACGAACACCACCCCCCATCGATCACTTTTGGATCACCGCGGGATAACAAGGTCTTACCTAAATACCATACCCCGGTGGATGTTTGTTTTTGGAGTTAAAAGGAGCGTAACTGTCCCAATGTGACAACATACACAGTAAATAATTTGGCACAAAAAAAGTGGTTTAGCAAGCCTTTAGGGGGGGAAAACCAATGAAGGGGGGGGTGTGGGGTGGTAAACGCAGGCCGGGGCCCGCCCTAACCCCGCCGGGTGTGCGGATAGAGAAAACGATGGGGAAAATAATAATCAACTCAAAGATATATAAACGAAGACTAGATATGCTATCCCTCATAGACCCTGTGGGCCATAACACGATTTCCACTTATATTCACTCCCCAATGTAAATAAAAATCACATGACTTTATTGTACATTACCACAGACTGTCCCATAAAAACTATAATAATCAAACTAAAAATGTATAAAAAAAATATAAGCGTCGGCATTTCTCTCTTTCTCTTTTCCTGCGAGATATATTTGGACTTTATTTGTTAAAAGTTGCGTATAAAGCTAAATCCCTCGTTTTCTCCATCCATTTGATGGACTATCACCGGAGATATTTCACTTGAACACAAAGGATAAAAAATACCACTTGGGGCATTTTTCACTTGAAGGTTCAAGAAACTAAAAGTATATGCGTGTCTCATCATCGTGGAATTACCGCTTTCAAACAAAAGAATATTGTACAGATCAGAGTGAGTGTATCATCAAGCATTTAACTAAATCAATCTATTAAAGCACGAGAAATTATGTTGTGTGGGGAAATTGTGGACTCACTCTCTCAATGTATCATGAAATTCATGGAAATTTTTTTTGGGATATGACTGCTGAAGAACTAATGAAGAACCACAAGTCCTGTTGGAGTACAAAATGATTTGGACAACGCTCTAATGTGGAAGGACAATTTACGTTTCCTCTATTCCCCACTGCTTGCCAGATGCCCCGGGAAGGACATAATGAAGAAAGGCGCGTGTTGAACAAATAACAATGAAGGAAAGGATGGTTGGTGGGTCAAAGTTCACTTACTTTCAAGGAAGGGTTTTTTTATGTTCTACCTTCTGATAAAGGGCCTGGACACAACACGACAACGGGACTGTTTGGAATTGAATTTCCCCATTGAACATAATTTATTGGCAATTGCCGACATCATTTAAGTTATAAATATGATGTAATATCGCCAAGATAGCACACTTTTTCTTACTTATACCGATTTTTTATTTGAATTTCAATCAAAAATGTCTGGAAGGTGATTTCAATGGCAACTTTGTTGATTTCAGGATAGCCGAAACTGCCCAACGGGGTTTTCAAGTGTCCCAGATAATTGGCCGTAACTCTTGAACCACGACTCAAAATACACCAACGAAAAAATCTCAGAAAGCTGGAACATCCTACAGAGAAATCAGTTAAAGTTCCGTTGGGACGGCCAAAAAATAATCTTTTGATTGTATAGTTTTTTGGACAATCTGCATCTATAAGCATGAAGAATTCAAGCCCCTTTTGAGAGAAGTCTGTGCATTTTACCTTTTTTTTACCCAGGGTGACCTTGAAGCTTAGTACTGTGTTAAAGAATAAATTTGTCATATAGCAAACTATTTTTTTTTAATACTTGATGAACCAGATGAACATGTTTATACACCTTTTAAATCCGTATTGAAACGTTTACAAATTTGACTCCTATTAATTTTTAACCCCCCCCCTTCCATCAACTCAAATGCCTCAAGGATGCATAATTTTATCAAATCATCAAGATTGGAATCAGCAGATCAATTTTGCCCGTAGAAACCATCAAAACATGTTGCAGCACTCTTTTAATTTTGCAAGGTCTTATGCAAGATCTAAGGTTCTACCGCTGGACTAGAATCAGAAAAGTGAAACGCAAACACTTGCTGAGATATCCAATCAGGTAAATGAACGGTGCTTGTCTGATGAAAGGCAAAACGCGTTGCTTTATTAACAACGCGTTGCCTTTTTCCACTTTTCTGATTGGTTCGCTAAACAACGCGTTGTTTTCAGGAAAAGCAACGCGTTGCATTAAAGCAACGCGTTTTGTCGTTGTGACTATAATCCGTTATGACCCTCTTCGCTTGCCATAGAACTTATATATAGATCATAGCTAACGTTTTCAACAATCGGTCTGGCGGCGGCATATGGAGGTGAAATACATTTTAGGGAGCGAGTCATTAAAGAGTTGCTTGCAACGAGAGATTTCAAATAAAACAGGTGTCCAAAAATGGTAATTTCTGATTTTGGCACTGGTTGTAAGCTTTATATTAAAAATATTTCCATCTGTAAAAGGATGATTAAGCTGAGAGAAATGTTTCTTTGGATACAAAAATTGTGAATTTCTAATTTCGTATAGGAGCAAATACGAAAATCAGCCTATGGTTTCTATGAATATGAGCATATACAAATTGCCGTTTGTTTTCCTTGTAAGCTATTTCTGTCACCAAATAAAAGGAAGGGAATCTATTGCATGTCTTATCTAATGATATCACTACATATCACAAAAAAATATGGATGACTTGAAATCTCTCGTTGCACTTTAATTACGCCGGCGGTGAGGAGGGGAGGAGGAATTCACCTTTTTTCGACGAAAAATTTCGTGCTCTCCATTGTCTGAACCGACGAACAACTAATGGATGAAACCTAGACACGTAAATGGCGAATTTTTTCAGCTATTCATATTGGAGGACCGTTTCCAGCAGCCGTTGAATATTTGGAGATCTCCGATATTATATTAAAATCGTTCTTTGACGGATCCACCAGAGAATTTCTAGTCTTACTCCACAGTTAATTTTTAACTAGCCAATTACCAATGCAAATGTGCAAAAATCTCAAAATATCAGGGGCGGTCTTAAAATGTACTGATTGCTTTAAATTTCAAATTAAAAAAGAAAAGTTTAACATTATTTAGTTTTTCCGGCCTTTGCATTACCCTTTAGTTAATTTAGGGAGCGGTCATTAAGTACGCGGGGTGGAGGAGGGGGAGGGAGAATTCCCTTTTTCGACGAAAAAATTCGTGGCTCTCCCATTGGTTCTGAACCGACGGAACCACCCATAATGGTGAACCTAGACACCGTACATGGGAATTTTTCCGCTATTTTACTATTTGGAAGGACGTTCCGAGCCGTTTGCATTATTTGAAACTCCAGATATTATATTGCCAAAATTCGTTTCTTTGGCGACACATAGAGATTTTTAGCTCTACAATTCACAGGTAATTTTTATAGCCCAATTTACCAATGCAACTGTGCAAACATCATAAAAATTTTGGGCGGTCTTAAAAAAAATTGTACTTGTTATTGCTTTAATTTCAAATTAAAAACAGGGCACTGAATTATTACTTGCTCTATAGTAATTTAGAAATTTCAAAAATTTTGTACTAAAGAAATAAATCTCAACTTAATCCTTTCACATCGTTGATTAGACTACTCTGTAGTCAATGTTTTTGGTTGTGTTTGTTTTACCTTTATTTTTTTTCCAATTGTGTGTGTGTGTTTTCCCGTAGGCTATCGCAAAGAGAAATGATAAAAAAATGGGGAGGGTAAAGGCGCGAGAAAGAATTAACGTTTGATGAATTTCACTTTATGGAAATCCCCATGGCCCAAATGAGCAGATCGTGGTACCCCGACTTTATCCTGCAGGTCAATGAGGGGCGCGATAAATACTCCCTGTTAATTTTCACTTCACCATATGGGCGGGCATACCTGGGCAATTGGAATACTTACTTTCACTTAGGGGTCGAGATTGTTACGTGGGTTTCTATGGCGAGTTCCGTCCACAAAATTGAGGACCCTAATAATTAGTATGAAGTCATCGTTGAACCCGAATGACAATGGCTAACCGGCAATTTGCGGGGCTGTATATGGGGGGTTTCTCTGTGATCGATATGCATGAGCCTTGTGTCCGTGGTGCTAATGATTGTGTGGGCACACACACACCGTAGTGCAAGCATTTGAATAGTTGTGAAAAGAAATCACAACTATAATTTTTATTGTGAGCGGCAATTACTTTGAATCGGATCAACTTATAAGTAGGCTCATTGTATTTGTGCGAGATTAGAACTGATATGAATTGTATTAAGCGAGCAATCGTGAATAAATCACGCAGTTTGAACGGCATGTGCCGTAAACTGGCCCGACTGCGCGTATTCTCAGTGCCAAGGAAATGCAATTTCATGTGAGACGCATTGCTTTTCTTTCCTTTTTTTGGGTGTTATGATGATATCCTGTTTGGGGCTGAATCGCTTCTCGCTGATGGGTTGTAGGGGAGGAATGAGTATGATTGAAAAAACCGACATGTTACGGGCGGCATCATGAAATTTTCGGATCAATTTGAACAATTATAAGCAGTTTACGTAAGTTTTTCTAACTCACCCCGTCAACATACCACAACGAAATCATTGCAATGTTTTGCTTTCCCGCGCGTTACGCGTATACCTTACTCCTGTCCTGATTCACGAAGTTTGTCTGCACAACAGATATACACGGCGAGCCCAGTATCTTGCGGCATCGGTACCATCCTACTACTACTCTATTGCCTTAGAACAACAAAAAACAGCGGAAAACAGTAAAAACTTCACAGATTTAGTCACAATCCACAGATTAGTCCCTGACACTGATTCCATGCGAAAATCCCCAAAATTCCAATGATGGGGATTTGCATGCAAATTAGCTAAATGTGAAGCCGATAGATCGATTTGCAAGAATGAAGGATCATTTTCCGATAGGTACGGGTAGGTACTTGAACGTATTTAAAATATAAAAAAAAATCACAAGAAAAGTAGATAAATATATCGTGTAAAACTTACCATCTGAAGCTTTTAGATCACGAAAGCTGAACTTGATTCATCAAAGATCGAATTATTTTCAATATTAAAAAAACCCACTATTTTCGTCCGATTTTTGCCATCACGTAACAACTTTTGATCAGAGTTCATTCATTTGATAATTGTGATTGACAGATCTTAATATTCGAATCCCCATAATGCAAGGGGCATAGAGCAACCCGCTATGTCTGCATAATGACTATGCTTTTCATAATGAGGTGCGATGAGCAGCAGATACCATTATGCAAATAATTTGACGCAATGTCCAATGGCGGTGCCCATGAGGTGTCACCAATTTGCTCAGTCACTGTCAGGGGCCTGTTCTACCGCTGGACTAGAATCAGAAAAGTGAAAAGAAACACGTTGCCCCAAGATCTCCAATCAGGAAAATGATAAGGTGCTGTCTGAAAGCAAACGAGTTGCTTTCAATAACAGCGCGTGCTTTTTAACTTTTTCTGATTTGGTTCGTAACACAACGCGTTGTTTTCCGGAACAGCACGCGTTGCTATTAAAGCAAAGCGTTGTGACTAATCCGTTTGACCCTCTGAGCTGGCCATGAACTTTATAATAGATCCAAGAAACGTAGCTAACGTTTTTCAACAATCGGTGGCGGGGCATATGGAGGTTTGAAATACATTTAGGGAAGCGGTCATTAATTAGCGGGGTGGAGGGGACGGTGAGGAGGGAATTCACCTTTTCGACGAAAAATTTCGTGCTCTCCATTTTTCTGAACCGACGGAACAACTTAATGGATGAACCTAGGACACGTACTGGCGAATTTTTTCAGCTATTTCATATTGGAAGGACGGGTTCCGCAGCGTTGAATTTTTGGAGATCTCCGATATTATAATGCCAAATTCGTTCTTTTGCGACACATAGAGAATTTTTAGCTCACCATCACAGGTAATTTTTACTAGCCAATTACCAAGCAACGTGCAAACATCTCAAAATATCAGGCGGCGGTCTTAAAATGTAATGTTATGCTTTAATTCAAAATAAAACAGCTAACGTAGCTAACGTTTTTCAACAATCGTCTGGCGGCGCATAGGAGGTGGAAAATACATTTTAGGAGCGGTCATTAATAGCCGGGGTGGAGGAGGGGAGGAGGAATTCACCTTTTTTCGACGAAAAATTTCGTGCTCTCCATTTGTTCTGAACCGACGGAACAACAACTAATGGATGAACCTAGACACGTACATGGCGCATTTTTTCAGCTATTCAATATTGGAGGACGTTTCCAGCAGCGTTGAATTATTTTGGAAGATCTCGATATTATAATTGCAAAATTCGTTCTTTTGCGACAATAGAGAATTTTTAGCCTCACCATCACCGGTAATTTACTAGCTAATTAACCAATGCAACTGTGCAAACATCTCAAAATATCAGGGGCGGTCTTAAAAAAAGTACTGTTATTGCTTTAATTTCAAAATAAAACAGGCTGAATTTATTACTTGCTCCTATTAGTAATTTAGCACATTTCACAATTTCGTCTAAAAATAAATCTCAGGCTTAATCCCGTTCACATCGTGATGAGACTACTATTGTAGTCCAATTGTTTTTTTGTTTTTGTTTTTACGTACTTTTTTTTCCAATGTGTGTGTGTGTTTTCCCCAGTAGGCCTATCGCAAAGAGAAATGATAAAAAAAATAGCTGAGGGTAAAAGGCGCGATAACTACTAACCGTCT
>JAMKCH010067865.1:0-67314 GCA_023653785.1 Ophioderma brevispina | reverse complement strand
TGTGTGAAGATATGTAGTGATTAAAAAGTTTTAATTAGAAAAATAAGATAACGTATGTGCAATGCGCTTTTTTCACTTAATGCAGACCCGTAAGTGCCACTTACGTTGGGTCTTGCATTAAACTTTTTGTTTGTTTTTTTCAGTGCAAGACCACGTAATAATAACCTACTTTGGACTTGCATTAAGCAATTGTGTCCCTTTTTATGCAAGAACAACGTAAGTCTGTAACTTCGGTTGTCCTAACAGACAAGTAAATACTGATTTCACTTACATTCTCTTCTTTTGTAAATATATTTATTCGCGGTTATCAAGGAGAAATAGAGATTTATAATCATTACATACTTTCCTATATTATTACCTGCTATAATTAAGGACACACCACATATACACAAATGTTCGTCCTTTAATTAGTCATAAATACACTTAAGCTTTGGTCTTGCATTCAGATAATGGCATATCAAAATCGCCGAGGGGGCGGACGCGTGGCTCCTAGATTAACAAGACAAATAACGGCTACCTCCCTTTTTTTGGCGGTGATGGTGCAGGGTGGTAGTCATTGTCGCGCCCGCTATCCCTCTGTGTATGTGGTATTGGTTTGTGGGGTGTGTGTTGCGCGCTAGGCGTGTTCGCGCGCGCGCCAGTGTTGTTTGTGTGTGTTGGGGTGGGTATTGTATGTATCCTCAACCGTGTTTCCTAAATGCAATTATTACGATCACGCAGAAAGGTAGGTAGCGTTATTTTCTTGTTAGATCCTACTGGGGCAATTTCCCCTATCAAGGGAGGGTTCCGCTCCGTGATTTTTTTTTTCAAAGTGAATTTAAATGCAGTCACGGGACGTTAGGGATATAATGTGGTATATGTATATTCCCCAGTATCAGGTGTGTACTTGTCATACATTGACACTGACCTTGTGTGATCTGGGTTATCCTATCGTCGTGGTTCTGTCATACTGTCGAATCACCATAAATGCTAGTTCTGAAAACGGCGTTTTTGAAAGTTTGAGATACTTATGAATGCGTGTAATAAATGAAATAAAAAGAATGCTATTTTTAATGGTGTATTTAAAGACATAATTGTTGCTAACCTGACGATAGTATTAAAAAAAAAAATACGCAAAAAACAACTGTTTTCTTATTCAAAATGTGCCACTGAATGTGGATTTGGGCAGTTGGTCAAAAAAACCAAATGTTTGAGATTCGCTTTGTTCTAAGGAGTCGTGAATACGTATTCGACTGCATGACCCCGTTGATTTCTAATGTTGGCAGCATGGTGAGATTACTATGATGTCGATGATGCCACGATTATAAGAATAACGATGGCGCGTGATGATGGTGGTAATAATGGTGATATAAGGAAACATCGAAGCTTGACGGCGGCGACAATGATGCTAACTGGCCTCGATGATGATGATGATTGATGATTGATGATGATGATGATTGATGAGGATCTGATGAGGATGATGATGATGATTATGATGATGATGATGATGAATTATGATCGATGAGATGATGATGATGATGAGATGATGATGATGATGATGAGACGATGACATACGATGTCTATTGGCATTTGTTTATGTACAAACCATAGCAAATTGTAATACAACCGACTTCCATTAACGGTTAAAATGGGAAATATCATTGTTGCATTAATCGTTCGTGTAAAATATAGCCCGCGCAGACTGACCACGATGACCAACGAATCAGAAAATTAACCTCTTACAAATTTTGGCTCCTTCAAAACTTAATGGTTGGTATTCTGAAAGGGAGACTTACTTTATACCTGGGTTTAAACCATGGTTAGTCCTACAAGAGGGGACCTTTTTTTTTTCTTACAACCAACTCTAAAATGTGCTGTAACTGGCGAGAAAATTTCCTCATGGATGGTTTGTTCCACCCATCCATGAGGAATTTTCTCACCTGTTACCTTTAACTTTCACATTATTTTGAAAGGAAAAAAGGTCCCCTCATGTGTAGGGCTAACCCTGGTTTAAAACACCAGGACTAAAGTTCGTCTCCCTTTCATAATACCAACCGTATCTTTAATTCGTCCCCCAATATTTTGCAGAAAAAAAAACCCACACAAATTTCAGGAGTAAATAGGTTAGAAGGAACACAAAAACATTGTCATAGTGCATGTTATACAAAAATTAATAAATCGTTATGCCTGTTGTAACACACCAAAAAAATAAATATTGGCTAGACTGTTCAAATTTTGAGCTCAGCAATATTTAAAATGTAACTGGAATGTTTCATAACTCAGCGTTTTTTGGAGGATAAAGTGGTCTATACACTTTATAACACCAGATTTTTCTCGTTTTCTTAAATTTCTCATGACATATAAAGTATTGTACACGCTTAAAATATATACCAAACTTGAAACGAATTAAGAGTTAAATGGGTAATATACTCATAAACTCTAACATAATCTAAACAATTTAGAGGGCACTAACGTTTATACAAACAACTCCCCAAAGAAAATATAAATTTGTTCCTGAAAGGCGAGTTTTTTTTAATGATGTATTAGTAATTTTGTAGTTTGCAGAATATCCAAGTTAACATAAAAGAAAATCAAACTTTCACATATTTACAAGTCTATTTTTGTAACACGGTTTACTAAGGGGTGGGGTGGTAAACACCCCGAGAATTCATTATTATAAAGCAATAGATGATTTCGATGTTGGTACCAGTTGATATCATTGGTGCACCGTTTTCTATTTGCTTCCAACATAACCTAGTATGCCGTCACAATGACGTCAAAGTTCACAAGTTGGCAAAATTGGTCATTTCCACAGACACACATCAGAGTATAAAATGAAAAAATGAAATTTTGCAAAGAAAAAAGTAGGAATATTGGATTTTCATGCGGGTTTTGGCCCCAAATGATATGGAAAAATGACTAGTTTTAAATCAACATATAATTTTAGAGCCATACAATGCACAATATTTGAACAAATGAACTAATAACTAAAGGTAATGTATCATTTATAGGCGAATAATGTGCCGAGGTCGGAAACACTAAATAATGGCGCCATTATTTTTTATTTTTTCCCGCCCGAGGATACATTATGAGCCCATAGATGATACTACAAAACCTTTATTTCTATTCTATTAACTAAGACAACTTGATTTTATTTTGTTTGTTTGTTTGTTTGTATAAGTTTTTTTAAGTTAATATGCCTTATTTATGTGTATTTTGTATGCTGATTAATGAAAATAAATGATAAGAAAATGCATTAGCGGCTCATTATTGCAGAATAATGGGCAGTAAACTGACCAATCAGAATGCTGCATTTTCAATAATGGGTATAGGTAATAGAACCACTCCCCACCAATCGACTTCGACGCGAACCCCGGTGACGCGTGCTACCTTCACATTTTTGTTTTGTCAAAATTAGCAGAATGATGTGAAATAATTATATGGAAGACCTAACGAAAGTTTTTAACGTTTTTGCGCTCCGAGGGAAAGTTTACCTGGGGTGGTAACTCCTCCCCTTTTTTAATACGAGGGTTAATGTCACTAAGCCCCCCCCCCAGTGATAAATTTGGTGTAGTTGTATAAATGTTAAAACTACAAAACTTGGATAATTCTTTTTCACGACGCACAGACCGTAGGTTTCAATAAGTACAAGTAACATAAAACACAAAATTTAAAATGTGAAATAACATGACCAATCCCTCATGAAGTATAGAAAGGTAAATTTACCCGATTGCCTTAAATCTTGATAGACCTATTATCGATTTTGATCACTGAAGTAGCAATCTTTGTCCCAGCGAATACGTATTCGTTCACAATTTATCTGTGTGCTTTGAGATATTTGGACACAGAAAGCTATCGAATACGCATTCGATTGTTTGTGAAACCCGTTTTATACAAATGGGTGTTGTTCGACTACGGCTATTTTGGTTAGGAGATGTAATTTCACTTTTATTTTTGGGTACAATTCAAGAGTACATAAAATACAACCAGAATAAACTATTAACTCAATTTGACCAAAAAATCAGATTCGACACTATGTCGTGACCACGGCGATATATCATACCCCAAAAACCAGGGGTGTATTTTCTAAATACATTGGTGAATGAAAGCTATTGAACTGTGTCAGGGGAATTACAGCAGACTTGAAAACTCTCGGTGTAGCTTTACACTATCAGCACGCACACCAACTAAATATTCCTTTCTTCTTTTTAATATTTTTGCAGATAATGAATTTCATTGGTGCATGGTCTGCACCTAACGTAGAGCTCTCGGTAGACTACCAATACCTGACGAAGTCGATGGTTGCTATTAAACGGGTCAGCGATTATATCTTCTCTTCACAATGTTGTGTCAACTACCGGATGACGTCACTTAGAGTCGGGTGTATCCAACTGTAACGTCCGTCTGTTCAGCTAAGGAAACTAAATCAGGTATACTCCATTGAGAGAAGAATAACAAACAGGAATACTATTTATCATAGAGGAAGCAAATATACCTACCCTGTGAATGGAATATTGACATTATACTTTGATATCAGGAACGGGGGCAGCTGTATTTGTGTGTGGTATTTCCTTATGTTATACCATATCGATTTAACAACGTTAGAGATTGATGGGACAACCTCTTCGAAGAGAGGCTTGGGAGAACCACTTAAGGTTATGAGAAAGCGTTTGTTTCTGCCAAATCAACTGTATAGGCTTCCCGTTCTATTGACGGGTATACTGGCTATTCCATTGATCCGGACCATGCCATTCCAAACATGCACTAAAAATGCCCTTCTTTGTTGGATTGGTTTTATGTGCATGTGTGTATGCAAAGCACAAAATGGAGAGTCGTCGTATAATGACTATGATTCGTATGGTGGCAATGGTGGGAGCCAATACCTTTCAAATGAAGAGCTTAACGGCCATTCACCGGGCCACAAATTTAGTACATATAGTTCGTTATCGAAAAAGATGGAATATGAAGGAATTATTATCTGTCTCTTATCGGTGACGGCGTTCATTGGCCTCATCGTCTGGGTGCTAAAGTCAAACTTTGAAGAAAGACAGCAAATGAAGATGAGACGGGAGGCCTCAATACGTGACAGAACTTCCTTTCGAGGGTTAGCAGAACAAATGCAGCAAGCATGACAATAGACATGTATGGATTAGTGTAGTGCGTCTAGGGAAAACACCAAAGTTTAAGCTTACAACCGTACAACTTAAGTTCCTGTCTCTTACGTATTAATTTCCATCTCCCACCGACGGTCTCGTTCTCAACCTATGTCTGTGGTGTCATGTGCTATTGATACGACGTATGTATGTTCATTTCTGGATAGATTTTCCAGGCGTGGTGTGTCACAACGACTGGTCCTTATGGCAAGAATGTCAAGAGACTTTTACACTCTCTGTTCAGTCCTATCATCCCTGATAGATTCTGTATAGGTTATAACGTACAGGTCAGTGTGTTTTAAGCACTTATCCAATACTAGACTTGTTTAGATTCTTCGGAATGCACTTTCCATGCGGTTTCCGAATATGGTCATTACAAATGCATAATTTTGAAAATAAATAAATTATTTCTGAGCGCCTGCACAGTTTGAGAATAATAAGCCATTAGTCTCAGTGCAGAGCCAAAAAGGGGTGTTTCCGTAACCTGACCCATTGACACACTTATTTCTGGCACACTTAGGAATTCGGAAACCCTTCACGGAATAAAGCACAGGTTTGTTCCGTTAAGGTTTCTGAATTCATAAGTGTGTCAGAAAAAAAGTGTGTCAGATGGGTCAGATTACGGAAACTCCCCGGTTGTTTCCGTAAGGTGACCATCTGACCTACTTTTTTTTCTGACATACTTATGAATTTTGAAACCATTTTCCGGAATAAACCACAAGTTCATTTCGTTAAGGTTTCCGAAGTGTGTCATAAGAGTGTCAGTCAGATGGCACCCAGCCAAAGGGGTTAAACCTATTATACAGCAACATACAAAGGTTTATGTGTCATGCGTGAAGTGTGTGCTTATGCTTGGGATGTGGAACACTTTTGTTCATGGATTGATCGAGCAAAAGAATCCCGCGTTTCGCGTACCTGTTCACGCATCGAGTATGACATGTAAACCTCGCAAGTATCCCCTTACTCTGGCTTCAATTTTCCAAATAAATTTACTGGAGTTTTAGTATGACATGAAGTAATATCTGAACATCTACATTTGTTTTATGGTCATTTTTGATCAATTGTTCACCAAATTGATCCACTATTCCAAAAATTAATTACTTGGAACTTGACTTGAAATTGATTTGTGTATTTTTCAGAAACAAATTTGCAGAACAAAATAGGGACTTAAAAAATTACGTCACTTTCCTATTTTTACATTACGTCACCATTGTATTTCAAGATTATAACTGACATTTTTGTTATTTTAGATAGTGGCCTCTAAAGTCCAGAAAAAAAAAACCCCAGAGGAAATCAAAGGAAATGTTACCGAAAGTAACAAAGAAAGCAAAACATGTAATATATGTAAGACATTTTACATTACAAGTATCGCCAAAAATGCAAAATGCCAGTTAGAATCTTTTAATACTAAAGTGACGCTTTCCCGAAGATATCTCTAATTTTATTCATGCGATTTCTTATCAGGATCCATATTATATTTTGACGAAAATCTTGTCATTTGTGGATTTTCTACCACGCCCTTATGTTTCTAAACTATTTCTGTACAGAACAAAGTTTCTTGAATGTCAATGAATATATCTCTTCGAAAACACGAAGGTTGGTAAAATTTGAAATGCAAGAGGTCACTTTTTATTATTGGATTATAGCTGAAGTTCTACAAGGTCATTTGAAGCAACCTTTGCTTTGCCTCTTTGTAGCTTGTATCCACCACCCAGAATATTAGCATTAAACTATGTCAAAAATGTCATGCAATTCCTATGACAAGAGAGCCAGATTAATGTTGTACAAACACATGGACAATCCAAATCGTGCCTCTACATGAACTGATAATGTTTTATATAGCATCGATGACAAGCCGAAAGAATTCGTTATTACCCAAGGGAAAGTAGTAGAGTAGCTAAGGTGGAGGTGTGGAAGGGAATAGAACCCTATAATGGGGTGCTAAAATGTGCATTTCTTTTGATATCGCTCCTGGTATGCACAAAAAATGTAAACGTAATTTTACAGTAGAATTTATTTTCCCGCATTGTAAATTTGCATGTTGCAACAGTTTAACGTTTCATAATACCAAAGTTTGTTAGTATACGTATAAGCGGACAAATCCTAACTGTAAAAAGTGAATCAAAATGCTCTCGCATGTAACTTTAGCTTTCACGTTAAAATTATAAACGCCTTGCAATATAGCGAGGCTTACGGAAAATCGGAAGAGTCATCACACTGTTAGAAATCAGTGTAAATTTACGTAACTGACGGTTAAACTACCGTACGTTTTAGATTGTTTTCTAAATTTGAAGACGAAATAGGCAGAATGTTTTCGGCATAAACTACACGGAAACGGATTTTCTACTGCAGTATGAGATGCCTACACAAATTTTCATGTAATTTTGTTTTGGATTTTACGATGTTTTTATACCAGTGGAAAATCCTGCTAAATGTTTTAAACCGTTTTTGAACCAAAGGAGGTATTTTCACATTTGTCGAGTGTATTTTCAGGCTTAAAAAACATCGCACAAATGCTTCACTATGTCGAGAAAATTTACCAAATCTGCAAAATTAGAAGCATGAATATGTAAAGTTACGAGACTTTTAACGTTCACAAATTGAAACGGGATTACCACGGTCAGTATGGTCATTTTAGCATCCCCACGTAGAGGCCAACTTATAATTGTCTATTCCACAAAAGTGAAAAAAAATAATAATTAGCGTATGAAGAAATATTCTTATGTGAATTGTTCCGCATTTTGCTCATTTATAATATCATCATCAACGTTTAATACAAAATTAGATGTTTAAACTGTAAGCATGAAAGAGGCTTACCTTTTTATATATATCACTTCCAAAACCTTTAAATTTAAATCCAGTTCAAATAACACATGTATTCTTAACTACTACCTTTTTGTAATGTATATAAATTGTTTCTGAATTATATACGTTATGAAAGAGGTGACAAAAATAGATCTGATTTCATTAATGTATGGTGTATTTGGTGTAACCTACGTGTGATTTAAACAGAACCCAATTTTGATAGGGACTATTTGTTACTTTCAGAATAATAGAGGAAACAGTTGGAAGTGTTCAGCGTTAAAACTTGTTTTCTTGGGATGCGGTGGTGATTACATGATGGAAATTGTATAGATGTTAAGGTTGACTCAGAGATTCTGAATATAATTTTTTAAATATATTAATTAAACCATAATTCAACATAGAACTTAAGATAATCACCTAGAATGCTCAATTCCAAAGGTTGATATGATCGGACTTTTTGTTTGATGTAGTAACATTTTGTGTATATAGCAGTGCCAGAGGATACTGTGTATAACAAAATTTCCGGATCCGGAATTTTTAAACAAATATGTGAGTTTCTTATATGAAGGACCTCGATTTGAGCTTAGCTATTTCACAGAGAGATTAGTATATGGACAAGCAGTATGTAATGCAAAAAACACAATTTGTTTGAAATATGAGGGCGCCCTCATTTCCGGGGAATAGGTCTCTGAGTCGGCCTAAAAGATATCTGCGCCCTAAAGAAAATGCCGTAAAAAAGTTCTTCCAAGCGTGGTTAACCTCGTGCTGACGGGGGCCCCCACCCCCCCAAAACTAAAATATTCAATATTGAGGTGAATCTCATGATCCACCGAATACACTAGACAAGTGCTCTTATGCAGTAAGATTAGGCACACAGCCTCTATCTACTATACAAATAGACCGATTCAATATGACGTCAGCCACCAGACATGTTGGTGGACAAGATGCATACATTCCAGGACTACAATACATTAAGCTGTCAATCGATCCATGTTTAGCGGTTGCACAGGGATCATTGACAGGTGAATGTATTGTAGTCCTGGAATGCGTCTACCTTGTCCACCAACATGGCTGGCTATTGAATACGGTCTATAGAAGAAATTTTTGGAAATCATTTTTTCTGGATGATATCTAGTGAACCATATTCTAAAATAAAGGAGCTAGGGTCACAAAATAATGAAATTCACCTTTAAAATACATGAAGACAATAATGTAATGGTCGGACATATTAAGACAATAATGTAATGGCCGGAAACATGAAAACAATAATGTAATGGCCGGAAAGTTTTGCGATGTTTTTTTTTCAGCTTTATCGCTGTTTCCTAATTCTCATGTGTACTCTTAATATAATGCAATATCTCTCACTCTGTAGAATTCCATAATCTATAAATGTCTTATGAGTTCATTATTTCCCTCAAATTTATTATCTATTGATTTTTGACTATTTATTTCAGCTCTTTTTATGTGTAGGCCTACAGAGGAAATGTAGCTCAGAAATAAAGCTGGTTATATTCATGTATTTTTATTTTATCGTCAAGGATTTGCCAATATTGAGTATAAATTACCTGATGTTCCGAGCATCATGCAATGCTCCCGGATAGTTCAACTTGGAGCGTTGCCCGAGACTCGGGCAAAGCGCCAATTGCAAGTTATCGATTGATTACTTGACGCTCAACACCGGAAGTACTAGCTTTGACGTTACTTTCAAAGATTTACAAATAAGCTTTAGCCCTACTTGATTTAAAGTCTGTTTTAGGATAATTAATTAGAGCGTGTACATCTTATTATTAGCTTATACAACATATAACAAAACAAGCTTTACATTGCTGCTTACTAGGATATTTCTTTCTTATCACAGTTTTTAATCTATATAGAAATAAATAATCTCTATGTTTACAATCATTTTAGTCATACCTATTATTGGGAGTATTATTCAAAGGGGTTAGTGTGTTGCTTGGACTTTCTCGTCCGTCCTGATTTTCGTTTTATTACGACCGCAATTGTTTGCAATTTGCAAAGATATAACATTACATAAAAAGAATTTTTTATGAATGTATAATTAAAGAGACACGCGGACATTTCCATAAAAATGCGCCCTGTTTTTCGATGGCACGCCATTTGAAATTCCTTAGTAAGAACTCCCTTCCAACAAAACGAAATACCTCCACCAGTAATTGGGTGAGGACATTATTCAGTATTTAGTTTTTCTTGTACTTGTCTCAAAAGAAATCAATAAACTCGTAAGGTCAACGTTACCAATAATAGAGAAATGTATGAATGATAAATAATCAGACTGGTCCGACTGCTTGTGTACATAAACTTACAACTCATTTACTGGTTTTGACCAAGAGAGAACAATTTATACTAATTGCTTGAGAATTTATACTTGATATAAGTTTCTCTTATTTGTTTCAAATATGCAACTAATTCCATCTAAAAAAAGCTTTTAAACTATCAATCCTTTAAAGAACAGAAAGGTTAGTACCGGTATATTGTACTTCTCTGAAACTCAAAAAGTAATAAAAAGTAACTGGTTTCAGTGTCGTGCATTGTGTGTTGATTTTCAGAAAATGCTGCCCGTGACTGCAACATGTCGCTTGAGTAGGTAATCTTTTTCTACCCAAGCAGACGGTTTCGGACTGATATCAACGATTAATAAAATGCTTTTCTGAAAACAAAAATAGGTTATAAGAGCTAATTGAAACCAAAGAATTGTAAAGCCTTCTGGTGCTTCGACCTTTTATGATAATTTTCAATTGTTGATGTTGATTTAACCATTGTGTTCTAGTTTGTTTATTTTTTTTCTAAAGGTGTATTATTCGATGTTCTTTACTTATTATAAATGTAAGGTTTGCCTATCAAAAACCGGGGTTCGGGTGTGGAAAGGGGTTACACATTGGAGTTAGAGAAAATGGCCATTAGACCAAGTGGGTTTATAGCAAATGGCAAGTCACCACACAAGCCCAACCAAAATAAAACCATGCTAATATCGTATCTTTCCGTGTTCTCTCTTTTTTGTCTTTGCTTTGCTCGCTTCCTCTCTTTCTCTCTCTCTCACTCTCAAACTCTCTCTCTTTCTCTCCCTACTCTATATATCTCTTTCGTGTTTCGCTATCGTTTCCTTGCTGTTTTTTCTCTTCTTTATTCTAAGCCAATTCCATATTGTATGTCGTATTGTCGTGACTTTTGCTACTGCTCTTACTATCCTATTATCTTACTCCTGTGAAAGAAGACAATCCTTCTTTGTTATTATATGTTACCTGCTTAAAGGGACATAATGGCATGACAAAAAATGACATCATGAAAATGACCCTTACTGAAATCACTTCCACGAGTTTGAAAACAATTTGGATGCTTACATTCTTTAAAAACAGTAAAAACAGGAAGAGTTCCGGGGGGGAGGTGGCAGTTTGTGGCAATTTCTGGAACAGAAAAGAAAGGTGTACACATCCCTGACAGAATTTACAGTGTATCTAGCATGTTTTGCCACACAATGCAAAAGCATTCAGATCGGGATTCAGGCATTGTACTTTAGGCTTGTAGTAAGATTTGATCTGGCAAGTGAAAGATGGATTAGCCGGGATTAGCACATATACAATAGCAATGGTCTGTGAGCTGATGACAACATGCTTTTCAAGTTTGGTAAATGCTGGCAGTAATGTCAGCATCCTTGTTCCAGAAATTGCCACAAACTGCCACCTCCCCCTGGAACTTTTCCTGTTTGTACAGAATGTAAACATCCAAATTGGAAGTGATTTCAGTAAGGGTCCTTTTCATTATGTCAATTTTTTTCATGCCATTATGTCCCTTTAAGACAAATAAAGTTACACAATGTTGCCGTTACTGTTGTAATGCTATTCTATTCCCTCTCGGGTGTTTCAATCGGATTTTGTGTAGGCCGCTATTTTGACAATGTCGCTTTGCCTGCGTTCACCATTATGGATTTTCTGCCGCTCGTGCATGGTGGGGAAGCCCCTTTTAAACGTCATAGTATTTTGCCGGAAGAACACTATCAATCAAAGTTAGGAATATTGACCGAGAAAAATAATAAATTAAATATTATAATAGAACCCTTATATAAAATCGATAGTAGTGCCCTTTATTCTCAACGTCGAACATGAATACATGTTATTTGGAACATTCATATAGCAAAGTTTTACCTAAATGCCTTCCTTACGTTTGAGGTACGTGTCTAACATATGTGTCATATAGATTTCAATGATTAAATTATATCTTTCCATCCACAATTCTTGTAATAAAAAGAATGCTTCATATAGCATTTTAATGGATTTGAATTATGATTAACACTGAGGGAATGGACTCATTCTCGAAATTACTGTGGTATTATTAGGCTTTCTGAGTCTTATGCACTTGGGTATAAAACAACACACAATAAAGGTATTATATCGTATACATTAATTATGTATGGCATGATAATAGAGTGTTCATGATTATGTGACTGTTTAATCGAGGTTAGTGTAGTTGAAAGAGACACGAAGACATTTCCAGAAAAGTGCGTTCCCTTTTTTTTTCTCGAACCTTAGTTTTTGACATATTTAGAATGCTTACCAAAATATTATATCACAACTGTAGTGAATAAGCCTAAAACGCCATCATAATGTATAAAACAGATGCTTTTGTATTTTTCTGTCGTGCACGACAGAAAATTCAAGCATGCTTCTCTATGGGTCTGATTAGGACAGCAGACCAACTTCAAAAATATGTTATTTGGTTTTCTTTTTTGTTTTGTTGTTCAATAAACCTTCCAAACCTACAACCAATCAAGTGTGAATTTAGAGAAATTTGTATCCTCAAAAAAATCTCACTGTGTCTCTTTACGTAGTGTTTCATATCATAAATCGTCGCTGGGCGGGAATAACCTCATATGTGCATTTGACCTTAAGAGCAAAACTCCACATGTAGTAAAAACGATAACATGACAAAACCTCATATGTAACATTTCGGGAGACGCCAAAAACTGAATAATTAGCTGTAATACCTTGCACAAGAAAGGTTTTCCTAATATATTTAGATAATTATTTACTCCAGATTCTTAAATAAACTGATGTATGATTTACTATCATATTTAGCTTGAAATTCAAACTAGAACCCGGTGTGACCAAAATGCACATATGAGGTTTTAGCACTGGGGATCCTTTTTACATATGAGGTTTTGCATTTGACCTCTGGAGTTGCATATGAGGTTTTTTCCCGCCTAGCGACGATATGAAAGTAATACTATGAAGGAGACTGGACATTTGGTTTGATATAGCAAATAATACATCAGCATACACGGTCATGAAGATTAAGGTCAATGTTATGGGGAAACCTACCAGCCAATTTGATTGGCTGATCACATCGTACAACCCCAGGTACAACCCTATGGTTGACCAATCAGAAAATGTGTATACAGATATAGGAGGTTTAAATAGATTACTTAGAGGGGTAAAACATGTTATATCATCTAGCGAGCGCGAGCCAATCAGAGGTAAAGAGAGAGTTCTATTCTATTTTCCTCATTTCATCTGCGAGATATTTTACCTGATTTCGTTCCTATTATAATGTCACAAGCTACAATATAATGTTGTGTGCTGTTACCGGAAATTAATTGTACAGCATTTTATGGGATGTTGTAACACACTCAATTACTTGTATTAAAACAGTATGTCGGATGCAATTTTGGAATTAATGTATGTTCCCGCTTGGAATAAGTTACATCAACTATTGCGTCTTGGCGGCGAAAACAAACATATATTTAACTAATCAGATGTGCGGGTTCGTAACTGCATAGCATAATCAGAAATCAAATTTTAACTGGTAAATAATGCAAGAGGCACTTTCGTTGAGACTAGCTGTTATTTAGTGTACCTTCAATCCTTCTACACATGCAGCGAGATATTTGATAGCGTGATATTTAGTGCCGCAGACTAATTATGTATAGATCATCCTTACGATGATCGGTCACATTGCTTGCGACACCAATGTAATATGCAGTATCTTATGTTGTTTAGCTATCCTAACAAATACGTGTTATGACGTCATACAGTAAGCGTTGGCAAATTGGAGAATAAAATTATATATTTTCCTTAATCTTTAAAGGCACATTCAGTGCATTTGGCTTAATATCAAAATAATGTTGTTCATATTCGAAGTTGAAGTTCGATGCAAAATGGCTTGCATTAAAATAATGTAGAAACACTATAATATTAAATAGATTTTCTGACCTATGATGTTACTCGTGTACATTTAAAGCACCCTCCGTTGTTTCGTAGCAGGCAGGACTGTGCAAATGTGTCAATCTCATTTTGATAGCACTCAAAACACAATAGCTATTAGATAAGTGTTAGCTACTGGTAGAAAACCTAATAAGAATTTAATATTTGTTTATGAATCTAGAAGCAAAGTCGCAAGTTGTCAATGTATACTACTAAAATATGATCTGACGAGTTTTCTAGTCAAAGATATAACTAGAATCGTGTAATTTTTTAAAATTATTTTAGTTATATTTTTTATTAGAAACCTCGTAAGTTCATATTTTGCTCGTTATCTAGTTTTACTTATTTTAAGAGTGTAGGGACTTGCCTGCCATAAAGCAGGAGCGCCTAAGATGGAAAACAGGTTGCATCAATGACTATAGATTGGAGAGGGCGTCTTTTGTGTAACCCCATGATGGCCTTAAATCTTATGGCTTTTACCGTGTAAATGAAATTCAGAACTATTGTGAAATCCTTACAACAAGACAAATGCGTTGGTGTACATTTTATTACGATTACAATTTTATTCATTTCAAATGTACACCTGTGTCAATCTTTTATCCTGATTGCTGTATTTAACTGCAAAGATTTTGTTCGATATTAGTATGTTTTTCTCGGAACTTCATAGACATATATCGTAGTAAAATGTGTTGCAAATTTGTTCTAGGGTGATTGCAGTAAATTGCAGTAAATTCTAGGAAAATTGTCTCAATTCGGAAGTTGATATTTAAGCACATTACAGCTCGGCATTATTTCCTTGTCAAAAATGAATTGTGTCATTTAACACGTTGAACTAAAATACAAACCATAATCTTAATATAACTCAAATAAAGATCGATATAATTACTTATTGTTCTCATAACCTGGTAGGTCGTAGGGGCGCCAATAATAATGAACTTCAATCAAAATATACGCACTAGACTATTTTACTAAATCGTTAATAAATATAACGTAATTTAGGTTTTTTTTCTAACACGGTTTACTAAAGAAGGCCATTCGTTATAAAGCACCGGATGCTTTTGATCATGATACCAGTGAGAACTATGGTCCTATTTTTCCAATGAAACGAATGAAAGTATTGGTACTAAACAAGTCCCAATATGGCGTCACAATGACGTCATAAAATCCGCCAGCAGGCAAAATTGTCCATTTCCACATGAAATAAGCAACCATCCAATATTGTACTTGAAAAGGTAGGAATTTTGGATTGTTTTAATGCGGTTTTCAGCTATGTAGATGTACAGGGTGAGTCAAAAAAAATTGACCCTGATTGTGTCCGCCATTTTGAATATTTAAGAAACATATATCTAACATATTTGATATCACCAAAAAGCATACTTCATTATCTTTAATTTGCTGTATAGATCGTTCACATCGGTTAGGTATAGACCGAGCTACAGTCGTTTGAATTAAGGAAGCGGTTTTGTGCTCTGTCCACGGATTCGCATTAAATGAACGGCGTTCAGCGAAGGAATTAGTGTCCAGGACAAAATTGGGCTATTTATTGACTGCAGAATAAGTGTGACGCTATTTAATCCCACAAAATTCAGTCACAATTTACCATCGATACCCTCTTAACGTTTCTACGTCCTCATCACTCATAACAATCATTTGAAAAATAAAGTAACTTGATATATACATGTTTCGGTTCTGGAAGAGTTGAATGAATCTACTATATGAAGGAACAGACATCGGGGACAACTTTTTGAGGTTTAAAGTATCGTCTCCATTTGTAGATCAATATATGTCCCATCTTGAAAAAAAGGGTTAGAAATAAATTCACTATTATTACTTGCTTTTACACCTTAAAGATACCACTTTATTTGACATAATCATAGCCATACCCTTATCATCATTTGGGGAGTTATTTGCTTAGTTGGCCGCCGTGCATTCAAATGGGAATCCGTGGATGGGGGGAAAAGCTGACTACTTGATTCAAAAGACTGTAGCTCGGCCTATACTTAACCTATTGGAATTATATTTGCAGCAAATTAAAGATAATAAAATAGGCTTTCCGATGATAAAATTCAAAATGGCGGACACAATCAGGGTCAAGTTGTTTTTTTTACTCACCCTGTAGTTTTACATAAGCATAGATATGCAGAGCCGCAATGGGCAGAATTTTGTAAAAAAATGTACCATACAACTATTCTTGGGTGGAAACCACCCCTCCCCTACCCATAGACTTTGATGGTATATACCCTAACCCTGGTGAAGGAGTTACCTTCACATCTTTCCCCCAAACGACCGGAGAAAAAATTACCTCGAAGCTTTTTAGCGTAACCACCCCACCCACCCCCGTACGACGAGCGTTAAGACTTAAAGGTCCCAGGAAATGCAAATAGAATTGATGTGGTTTGTGTCAAGTCTACAAGGAGGGACTAGAAAGCATTCCATATTTGGGTTGGTAATGACATCATTAGTGAAACTATTGATTTTTCAGAGAGTAATAGAAAATTCCAGGTGACTGGTGTGAATCTATGCATGACACTGACTGAAAATCAATAGTTTCACTAAAGATGTCACTGGTAGTGTATTCTTTTTTCTGGCCCTGTTTATTGGAATGGCATGTCCCGTAAAGATTTCGAGTAGGTTTATCATCTCATTTCCTGGGACCTTTAATAATTGTCAAATCGATATGGTTTATTTTACATTGGGAACCCATGAACACATTTTGTCTTTCGAATGGTAACATTAAAGCGCCGTTTTCATATTCAGAGAGCTGGTGTTTCATAGTAAATGTTATGTGAATAAGAAGTTCATTAACTCGCGCGATTACTCCAAGAGTCATTTTTGTGGCATCCTTAGAATGGTTCACTATTTGTAACGCTTGAAATGTACAGTATTGAATTAAATAAAAAAGGACTTATAAATCCAAATCTCAATACCCTAAACGCAAATCTAAAATTACAAACACTCCGTCAGTTTCTTAGAGTTCCCCTTCAACTAATAAAAATAACGTTGTTTTTCACAAATTATTATATTTTGTTGATAAAAACAATTTCCGACATGCGCTGTTTTTTCTTAAATTTCAGCTTGGGTACTTAGGGAATTACCTTTAAATACCTCTCTCTCTGAAGCATTTAAATGCCGAAGGTGTTCGAATGTGACCTTCCATACATGACGTTAACCCTCGTCTTACCAAGCCTTTTTTTTTGTAACACGGTTACCAAGGGGGGAGGGGTGGTTACCACCCCCCCTTCGAGAATTTGTTATAAAGCACCCGATGCTTATGATTTTGATACCAGTGTATAGCTATGGTGGTCCTCTTTCCATTGATACCAAAATAAGTACCAACATACCTAGTATGGCGTCACAATGACGTCATCAAGTCCGCGAGTCGGCAAAATTGGCTTTTTTTCGACAGAAAATAGCGAAATCCATTTTTTTCACAAAAAATCGCAGGAATATCGGATTTTCATGCGGTTTTTCAGCTCTAAGTGAATGTGCATTTTGGCTAGTTTTACATAAACGTAGAGTTTTAGAGCCATACTGTGCATAATATTTTCATAAATGCACCATAAAATATCCTTGGGTGGCAACCACCCCCCTTACCCTTCGACTTTGACGGCATACCCTAACCCCGGTGAAGGTGCTACCTTCACAATTTTTTCTTTAAAATGACCGGAAAGGATGAAAGAACGATTACCTAGAAGCTTTTTACGAAAAGTTTCTAGCATTTTAGCGCACCGGAGCGAAGTTCACTAGGGGGGGGGGGGTGGTAACCACCCCCCCCCCCTTGGTAAGACGAGGGTTAATATTGATAAGACATGGCTTTTAGAGACATGTTCATCTAACCTGTACACTGCGCCAAGAAATGAAAAAAATAAAATGAAAGAAAAATCCGAGTGAATGTAATAACATGTATCATCTAAGAACTAATGATTCACCTGTTGTATGTATTATGTATTATTTTAATGTTACGGTGGTAAGATTGTACTAGTACGCAAATCAGAAGATCATACATAATGAAGTATTATAAATCACGCATGAGATTAATATGTCTATTGAAAACTTGTTAGTAATATGTTTACTAAATTCTTCAGATAAATCGAATTTTTAAAAGTGTTGTAAACTAAATTGAGGAAATAGAACAATTTAATATTTCAAAAAGGCATAGGACCCATATTTAAACATTTATGTTACCGCAAAAAGAGCACTTTACGGTATCTGTCTTCCTTGAAGAAAAACAAATTCTTAATAGAAAAACAGGTTTTTTAAAATAAAGTAGCGTACGATTTAAGCTATCGGGAAAAAAAATTCTTAACTTTGTAAGTTCCACTAACATCAAAATGTAAAAAGGGCCTTAAAGTACATTTGAACTTGAGATGCTGTGAAAACCTGTTGTTCTTTACTAGTACTTCAAATTCTAAATTTACTAATTTGACATCTTCAACTAGATCATTTGTTTTGAATTGATGCATTGATTCAATTGGGAATAATTGGACTCTTGAATAAAGGTACATTATTTCCGACTTCGTGCACAGATTATAAAAGTCGTAATGCCGAAAATGAGTGCATGGTTGCCAATATATAATTCGTATGTACATACTTACAATATGGCATTTAAAGGTGCCTCGAAAGAGAGTATATATGAAACGAGGTATAGGCCTAATATCAATGGCCAAAGATGAAAATAGTATATAGAGATATATTATATAATTTGCTTGTATATTTCATTTTCGCTTACAGCGACGGGAAGACCATGAATGTGTGAATAAAGTGTACATTACATGTTTGTAATAATTACGTTGTGGTTTGCAATTGTATTCTATTTATAGATTATATAAGACTCTATCTTGTTTATATCACAAAGCGTGTATAATTTCAAAAACCAATGATTGAGAATATGTATTCTTTTGTTATGACTGTTTTATTGTACTTCTCCTATAGCTGTAAATAATCTTATATATCAATATGGTTGATTTCTATGAAGTAGAATGAACCACGTGTGAGGGATGTGAATACCCCGTTTTATCATATATTTATGGCTAGTACTGTATTCAGGTAAAGGAGCGGAACAGACGCATGTGTGTTTGTGGTCATTTACGGCGTTTCATCAAAAATCTCATCTCCTTGGATCATCTTATTCTTTTTTTTAATATGAATTGTACATTGGGTCAATAATTTTACAATATCATTCTAAAAATTTCAAATTACCATAAGCAAAGGTTTTTTAAAATCGTTTTATTAAAATAAGTCTGCATACAGCTCTCATACAACTATGGATTGCGTTGTTCCTCCTCAAATACAGTATAATACGATTTGTAAGATTTAAAACCGAAACTTTTTTCGAGGTGTAGAATAGATATATGTTAACCTTAGTATAGATATTATTGACGTCAGTATTGATACTGCGTGTCATTATCTAACTGTTGTACTATTCCTTTGTTATCTATTTACTTTTATGAGTGATTGTTGTTGTTGTTGTGGTTTATAGAATTTGAATTTTGCCGTAATTCACGTGACCAAATTATGAGTTCAGGCATGTATATAACACAAAACGCAAAGACACGTATGGTCAAGTGATAGATGATGTCTCTCATAATGGCTTCGTTTTAATAGCATTCGATCGCCTTCTTTCTTTATGTCCACTTTGCTGTTTTTGTCTGCCAGTATGTCTCTCTATCTCTCCCTATTCCTTCCATTTATTCCACAAAGAATACAAAATACATACGCTACAATGCAAACAACCATACCCATACAGACTGTCCCAAAACAAACTATACAATCAAAGATTATTTTTTTTTTGGCCAAAAATTTAAGTTCATCTCAACTGTAGTTTTACTGATTCTTTTTAGGAGTGTTCCAGCTTTCATTAGATTTTTAGTTGGTGTAATTTGGGTTTCTGGTTCAGGAGTTATAGCTAATTATCTGAGACAGTTGAAAAACCTGTTGGGCCAGTTTCGGCTATCCTGATATCAACAAAGTTGCCATTGAAAATCAACTTCAAGACCTTCTTTATTGAAAATTAAAATAAAAAGTAGGTATAAAATGCTGCTTCTTGTGATATAACATAATTTATAACTTTGTAATGTCGCAATTGTTAATAAATACATGTAGCATTGGGAAATTCAATTCCAAACAGTTTTGTTGTCTCAGCTTTACTCCAGGTTTCAGCAAAATGTAGAACCATAAAAACACCCTTGTTGAAAGAAAACTGAGGCCTTTGAACACAACCATCCTTTCCTTTATTGCTCTTTGTTGAACACCGCTTTCTTCATTATGCTCCTCCCTGGCATCTTGGAGGCTGTGGGGAATAGGGGAAGGGTAAATTGTGCCTCTACATTAGAGCGTTGTCAACACATTTGCCCTTCAACAGACTTGTTAGTTTCAGCAGTCAAATTCCCAAATTTCCATGCATTTCATGATTATTGTCCCCTGAGAGTGAGTCCCTCATTTCACCCACAACATAATAATACATGTTGCTTGCACTCATAAATAATATATTGATTAGTTCAATGCATGATAATACATTCCCTCTGATCTGTACAATTTTCTTTTGTTTGAAAAGGGTTTAATCCCAAAATGATGTTACACGCCTTATACCTTTAGTTTCTTGACTCTTCAGGTGAAACTGGCCCAAGTGGTATCTTATCCTTTGTGTTCAACTGACAATATCTCCGCTTAGGGTCCATCAAATTGAATGGAATAAAAGCGAGGATTTAGCTTAGGATCTTGTCTAACAAATAAAGTCAAAATATCTGGCAAAAATGCACAGTTTATATTTTTTATAATTTTTAGTTTGATTGTATAGTTTTTATTGGGACAGTCTGTAGACATGCAGCAAGCTACACGTGGACTTTAAAGAGACACTGGCACATTGTGAAAAGAGCATCACCTTATTATTTTCGGGAAGCTAAATTTCCGGACTTTTTTCCGTAATTTTAAATTACAGAAAATTCTGTTAAAATACAGATTTTTTCCATAATATGAGACAAATTTCAGTAAAATTACTGTCAAAGTTCCGTTAATTGACAGAAATTCTGTAAATTTACCCTAAACGGTCTGCAAATTCTGCTGCCAGAAATTTCCGTAAATTTACGGAAAATTTTCTAACAGTGCACCCCCCCCCCCGGTTTCAAATACCCGAAGTAAAAACCATAATCCATACAAGACATACCAACAACGCACTTACACACACCCCCCCATACCCCACGCACCTCCACAACTCCTCCTTCACATACATATGGGAACTAAATGATTTGTAATTCAATAGCCGTTGGTTCGTATTGACAACAAGCCTAATTTTCACAGACAGGAGATAACTACACGCACACATACAGACATTTAGTGCATCATGGTGTATCAATATCAAATTCCTTCGACTAAACCAGGGCCAAAAATAAAGTACTAATAAAAAATGCGACATAATATATATCATCCATGGCAGACCAAAACTTTTACATTTATGTGCATTTGACCCCTAAAATCAAACCTCATATGTAGCAAAAAGAGCCAATGACAAGAACCTCCTATGAACCATATTCATGTTGAAATTTACAGGAGATACGAAAAGGAAAACATTTGATTTTATTAGGCAGAGAAGTCTTTCTGTATAGTTTCAGTGAAGCAGGCGCTATTTTTTGAACTGTACTATTATATTTGATTCACTGTGTGATTTCTGCCTCAAATTTAGGTAACCAAAAATTAAAGTTCTGATATTTTAGTAAGGTACCTGCTTCATTACTGTTTAAATTTTCACACCTTTCGAAGATTTTTTTTTTTTTTTTTTTTTTTTTCAAATTCACTCTTGATATTTAACAAAATGAGAAAATAGTATAATTTTTTTAAATTAACAAGAATAATTTTGACTAAAAACATTTTTTTAAAGGATACAAATTTTCATTTCCCCCTTTCAGTGTGAATTGTAGACACTCTTGAGGAGTGACACTCCCTCTTTTACATTCAGAGTGATAAATCAGAGTTAGATTGTATAAATAAAGGAGCCAAATCTTAAATTGGAACTCCTTCCACGTTCAGCTCCTCATCACTCCGTTTAGTTGCCTTCCACAAAGTATCCTTTTAATATGCAAGTACGAAGCTTATTTGACATTGTGCAGTTCAAGCGTGGCCATTGCTAGGTAGTGCTGATGATGCTGGGGTTCACGTGGTAAATGTCAAACCGTAAGTCTAGCTAAATGAAGAAGCGCCTGCCTGGAATGCAGGGAACATTATCATCGTAAAAGATATAGCAATTTTTTTTTAGATCAAAACAAATATCAAGAGAGCATAAATAAAATACTGCTTAACAAAATTTGTCGTATGATTGATCAGTTGTTCAGCATTTCCCTTAGGTACAAAACTCGTTAAGTATTATTATTATTAATTTTAGTACTATTATTATTATTATATTATTATTATTATATTATTATTATTATATTATTATTATTATTATTATTATTACTATTATTATTATTATTATTATATTATTATTATTATATTATTATTATTATTACTATGCTATCCCCTACGTAAGGGCGAAATTGGCTTTTGTTATTCACTCAGAACGCTTTTAGGTCGAAATATCATTTCCCCCAAACCTTTTTCTTTGTATTGCAGTTTATTCCGTTTTGGATAACGAAGTATATGAATATTAATTTATGCAAATGAAGGATAATCCCCTAGAATAACAAAGGATATGAGTATTAATTAATTTTAATAAGAAAATAACTCCTAACCTAATGACTAATTAAAGTTTCCCCCTATTCCATTGTTAGAGTATTTTGTATTGTTTGTTGTTGTTGTTGTCGTCTATATAGGTATCCTTTTTACTATCACTATAACTATGTTTAAATTTGCAACAGTTTGGTTCGCAAACATCCCTACCAAACGCTTATATCTACATGTTTTCTAAGATATCACGACAGAGCCAATATATCTTTCTTCCGCTCTAATGCACTCTGGCAAGAAGGATTTACGTAATATATGTTACAGCTGAGTTCTCCTCCCAAAGTTCAGGTGGCAAAGTAGTGTAAAGTCACAACAAATTATATTGAAGTAAAACAATTATAATGCTTCAGTTGGTAACGGTATAGATATGCTAGAGGCAAAATTGGTTATCAGCTGGTTAATGTTAATGACGGAATGACAGTATTCTGATATTTTTAGGTTATTGGCTTTGATTTTAATTGTAGTAGTAGTAGTCAGTGGCGTAAATTTCTTTGTGACATTGGGGGGGGGGGTGGGGTTGATGAAAATTTTATGAATGAAACCGGGTTTGCTGAAAAGCCCCATTACTAGCACATGTGCGCGCGAAGCGCACTAAAAATGTAGCCATTCAAAAGCTAAATTTGTTACATGTAATTGAAATTAGAACAAAATGCGCGCGAAGTGCGCGGAAATTTACTATTTTTAAACTATTATGGTAAAATATGAGGTTATTTATGGTAAAAAACACATGAACGGGCATCAACATTGGGGGGGGGGATGATCGTATTGACCATCCCCCTCATCAAAATATTGGGGGGATATATATCCCCCCCCCCCCGTGATTTACCCCCTATGGTGGTAGTAGTAGTAGTAGTAGTAGTAGTAGTAGTAGTAGTATTAGTAGTAGTAGTAGTGTAGTAGTAGTAGTAGTATAGTAGTAGTAGTAGTAGTAGTAGTAGTAGTAGTAGTAGTAGTAGTAGTAGTAGTAGTAGTAGTAGTAGTAGTAGTAGTAGTAGTAGTAGTAGTAGTAGTAGTAGTAGTAGTAGTAGTAGTAGTCGTAGTAGTGGTAGTAATGTTTTGTATGTTTATTCTTCTGTGATTATTAACATTTTCACTAATATTGTTCATATATTATAAATATAGGTATTTTATTTTTTTTTTTTATTTTAACCACCCCTGTCGATTAAAGATTAAAATACCTGTTAGACGTTTAGACTACCTCTGTGCCTCTGTAGTTATACTGTGATATGACAACGTCATCTCATCCGTGTAAAAACAAGCGAAAAAAATAAAGGTGATCATACTGTATTCAGACGAGACGACACATACAAAAATGTCAATAGACGTTGCACGTCTACGTCGATAAAAATAATTTCCGATTTCTATCTGACATTTGCTTACGGTCAGTTAGAGAAGGGGTACTTAAAATTATAAAACGGCACATCTAACGGTATAGATATAGGCCCTACACACACGCGCGATCCGCATTTTTGTGATCCCCCCTCCCGCAGAAGATAGCGATAGTCCTTATTCCATAGGAATACCTGAAGTGGCAAAGATATTACAGTAAATTGGCTATAAAACAAGGCCATCTGTAATATGCAAACATCTTGACTGCCCTTATTAAAGGTGCAACGAGAGATTTTGGGGCATTATGTCATATGTAATGATTTCATATAGACCCCCAATAGATTTCTTGTCTTGTATTTGGCTTAAGAAATAACAAAAGGCGATTTTGATTTGCTTAATTTAAATATAAAACATAGGCTGAATTTAGTATTTGCTCCTATAGTAAATTAA
Organism: Ophioderma brevispina; assembly: GCA_023653785.1. Classification (NCBI taxonomy): domain Eukaryota; kingdom Metazoa; phylum Echinodermata; class Ophiuroidea; order Amphilepidida; family Ophiodermatidae; genus Ophioderma; species Ophioderma brevispina. Next base: position 42,671 of record JAMKCH010067865.1, on the reverse strand, counting down.
AAAGTTTACAATATTTGTAGCAAGGAAATAATTCTTAGCTTAATCCTTTTACGTGGGTACATGTTTTAGGGAAAAATTCTCATTAGTGCAGAAATCAGAATTTTCATACTTTAGGGACGTCTTTTAACAATAACATCAATATATACGATAATAGTATACAAATACTACATAGATGGAGGGAATATAGAATATCGCACCTCAATGTGACGCTGGGGACGAGGTTTTAGGGGAAATAGTCCGAACTGTTTTCCTATGGGAAATAGTCCGAACTATTTCCTAGGTCTATTTCTCTAGGGAAATAGCACCTATAATAGATATCATCCAATAAAATAGCATGATTAATTCATGAATATGCATGAGTTGTGATATCAATATTAACAACGACAGCAACAACAACAAAAGAAAAGGACTGACATTTCATACAAAGCGCATGACAATATCACAATGCCGAAATCATCACTATAAACAACAAGAAAAAACATAAAACGAATTGTACACTGTTAAAAATAAACCTGTAAAAAACAGGCATTTGACTGGCAGCTGGGACTCACTACATGCAGAACGTAAAATAATTGGAGCCGTAAAAATACGAAACTATTGCAGGGAACGTAAAATAACGGCGTAAAAATCTCAGCTTCAATGTTATTGTTGGTTTTTTACTTGTTTAAACAATATTAAGAATTGAAACGTTATTACAATCCTCTGACCAAATTTTCACGTTGTAGCTATGGCATCATACAAACGTTGTATTTACGTTACCACGTGGTTGTAAGAAAGTAATATTTCAGGCAAGCAATTTTGAGAAAAAAGGCGATAAAAAGGGAAAACGCAGAAAAAATATTTAAACCAGTTTAAACACTTTGTTTATATGGTAATGTACACATTCTAATGTCATCAATTAATCATCATATGAATAAACTTTATACATGTATACCTTACATAGATTCGAACCCAGGGCCTTAATATTACAAGTCCTAAACCTTATCCACTACACTACATGACTTTACTGATAGCAGATGCTAAAATTAAATATATATATATGTGTGTGTACTACTTTTTTCCAATTAAACTAAATATAATACAAAAAGGAGGAAAAGAGTTTTAAACTATTTTTAAAAATGATAAGGAAAATAAAGATTTTGCATTTTTAATGACGTTACTTACGACGTTATTTAACACATTATATAGGTAAAACGATTTTCATAGTTCGTATTCTTACATTAAAAACAAGCAAGTTACAAAAGAACGTAATATTACGGAAAATATAATAACGGTCAGCGTATAAATACTACTTTTTAAAAAAAAAATGTAGTATTATTTTTAGCCGTTGTTTATTTACATTTTTCTGCTTCCAAATTGTAATTTTATGTTACTTATAGGTAATAAAGCGTGAAGATTATTGAATAATTGGGTTTACCGTAATTTAAAAGGTAAAGTCTGGTAAAATTAGGAACATTTTTAACAGTGTACGTGTGGTCCCAATATGAAACCTATGCTTCGTATTACATACGCAGTGCTTTTAAAAGGATTTGCAGTCAATATCTAAATATATTGACTACTACCAGGGGTTATTGACCTGCTTGTCCAATATCTGTATGCCCTGGTGTTGTTTTTGCCCCACCCCCCCAAAAAAAAATAAACGTCACAATAACAGCATTTGCTATTGGGTGTTATCATTATTGTGATTATTATTATTATTATTGTGATGATGATGATTATTATTATTATTTATACTCTCCCGCAAGCATGAATGCATACATTAACACACATACGCCATACCCACCCCACACACATAAACATAATATCATATACTTAGTAGAGCTGAACGAATTTTTATCAAAAAAATATTGTCAAAGAAAAATAAAAAAGAATCTTCCTATATTCAATCAAAACATCCAAACTGTTCCTACATTCACTCAAGATTTGGCTTTAGTATTCAAAGCCCTCTATGGCAAAATGCTTCCCAATACGTTAATGACAGAAATTTTTAATGCGTCAATTTTGATGGCAAGAGCCGTTTTAAGCTAGGTATAAACCGAGAGATATACGCTGATCTCCCATGTACATTTTTCAAGTCAATATCAATTAGCATAATGCAGAGTGAATCGTTTGATTCACATTTTTGTTTCATGTTAAATACTTGCGCATATCAAGGAGACGCCATGCCAAGCACCGAGGACATATGCATATCTTTTTCTCCTGTTTTTCTTTTCCTTTTTTTTTTTTTTGCGGAAGAAAAACCTGATATGGCTTTTATATCGGACTAAGGGAGGGTACATTATTTACGCCAGGTGGAAATGGAGGATTTTTAAGGGGGGAACCCGAAAAATTTTTTGTAAGAGAGAGGGTGGAACGTGAAATTTTTCCACTCGATAGAGAGGGGAACATGAACATTTAAATGGGTATAATCAGCATGATCATGGGGGATTGTGAAATTTTTTGAAAAAGTTGAAATCCTCACCCCCCCCCCGGATAACTATGACCGCTCCCTAAGATTATTCAAATCCTAATACTCCACACGACGTACTTACTTGCCCTTGTTTTCTAATACTCTGCTGGTCTGTCTTTCTACAAAGTATTTAAAACTTACAGGTGAAATTTTAGACATTCAACAAATTTGGATATAAGATTGGATTAGGCTTTGTTAATATTTTGAATTAATTGTTTATTACTTTACAGATCATGACATTGTTTTGCACAAATTCTATATGACGCGTATGGTGTTTTATGAGAAAATTTTTTTCATGTTTTTTCTACCTAAATACATCACGATATTTGTTGTTTTTTAACTTTATATGGTGGGTGTTTATGATTATTCTGTAGTGTGGTCCAATTTGCGATGAATCCTTGGATTTCTCCGTTATAAGATGTTAATAAAAATTAAAAATAAGTTTAACGACATCTTTCCTAAAAATGCTAAATTGCATTTTAAAATTATGACGAGCAAGAGATTCAGTGCTAAGAATTGAATCACAAACCGTGTCAAGACACCTATTTCAAAATGATAACTCTACATTACTCTTTACATCTCCTGTCGATTATTGAAATCTAAATTTGTACAGGTAATGGCATCAATATGATTATATGATTGGCCGATACAATACAATAATTTTCATTTCACATTATTTATTATACTCCTATGCCTTGGGTCCAAAATCAAACTTTTTAGTTTGAAAATACCGTCAACATCAAATGTCCTACATTTGTGTTCACTTTGATTTCAAAGTATTAAAATTACGACGTGGAATTTTAGTTCCCTCTAAATAAAATACATTTAATCTAAACGCAAATGGAACTTTGCATAATTACAAAAGTTCTATCAAATGCTGCAGAAATCTCCTTTTGGAATTCTCATTTTTCCCGCACAGCTTTTGACACTGGGGGAAACTTGTGTAACATATAGGTTGGTATTCTGAAAGTAGACTAACTTTAAAGTTTAGACCTGGGTTTAAACCCGGCTTCTCCACAAGAGGGGACATTTTTTCGTTACAACTACTCTAAAATGTAACTGTCGGGTGAGAAAATTCCTCATGGATGGGGTAGAACGGCCCATCCATGAAAGTATTTCTTACCCATTACAATTAACTTTCACAGTATTTTGAAAGGAAAAAGGGTGCACTCATGTAGGACTCACCCGGTTAAACCAGGTCTAAAGTTATCTCCCTTTCAGAATACCAGCCAATAAGATACTGACTTCAAAGGTCAAACGCACATAGGAGTTTTTTCGTCGGTTCAGCCGTCAATACATAAGATCCAACATTCATGTTTTGGTAGTGTAAAAGTTTTTATGGTTTCACGTCCCCCCCCTCCTTTTCCAAATTTATCTTGTTTTGGTGATAGTGTCGCAGAATATGTGAGATGTCCAGTCATTGCCATCGCTTCGGTCATACGCTCAAAATATTCTGATATGTGAAACAAAAAGTACATCACACATGTCATTTATCTATTAATCCTTACTGATATTGGGCTTCCTTTTTAAGTGAATTATACAACATGATCCAGAAAAGATCGTTAAACGATTGTGCACAAAGAATATGGAATGCCACGCACACGCAACCACACACACGCTACAGGGTGTCAAAAAAACCCGATATTTTAAGGGCTCCAAATATTTGTCATATTTGAGTTCAATCGATAAGACCGAATAGATTCTTTCATTGCATTTGGCTGCAAGAATTCCTTGTAAGTGAAAACAAAATGCGATTTTCACTTGCTTAATTTCAATATCTACATATGCTGAATTTAGTATTTGCTCATACTGTATAGTCAATCAGATAGCACAATTTTTGTACCAAAGAAATAATTCTTGTTTATAATCCATCTTTCACACTGGGTTTTTTTTTTTTGTTTATAGAAAGCTTTAGAACGTGCAAAAATCCGAATTGTTGCACTTGTTAAAAGGGACACCTGTTTATTTGAAATCTCTCGTTGCCACCTTTAAACATTTCGTGATTTGTGGTCTTGTCTCCTTAAATTACTCACGAAGTTGAGATTTGTGTATCTGCGATTTCGTTGCTGTACTGAATGAGTGGTGCCTAATCTTATGTAAAAATATTAGTAAATTTGTAAAGGCGGAAATACAGACCAGTGGTCTGTGGTTCACTGTGTAACAAACACGTAGCACCAACACAAAAACCGCACTTTATTTCGAGATATCTTTTGAGCCTACACAAACAAAACGTTTTGGCTAGGAATCATGAAAATTTTTCTCCAGTTGGTAGTAACTATAGTAAAATTATTGCTGAAAGATTTTTCAGAAAAAAAAAAACCGAAAAAATCACGAAGAGGAATAATCCCGACATCAAAATCGTTGGATCGTATTCGGGTTGCCTTGGTAGACCGCAATTGTGATATCCTCTATACCACCACAAATTCTCCTACCAGGGAGGAGTTATGCTTAGTGGAGCCATCGTGCTTGATGTGTATGGCAAGCTAAAAGAGTCATAACGTATTGTTCACAAGCGTGTGCTTTCTGAAAAACAACGCGTTGAAAGCCAACCAATCGAAAATGAAAAAACAAACGCGTTTTGCTAATTAAAGCAACGTGTTACTTTCAACATTAAATGGAACAACGCGTTCCCTTGTCATTAGCAACTCGTTGCTTTCAGTAGCAACAACTAGTACTTTTCTAAACCCTCCATCAGAAAGTGAAAAGTCAAGCAACACGTTCCTAATGCGTTATCACTTTCCCGGGGGGCCACTTGTATTCAAAGGTGAATGATGCTTGAACCTGGAGCTTTCAAAATGCACCCGTAAAACACGTATTTTCACCTACTAAAACAAGCTACAACCTACCCTAAACAATTATTTTTTATCGTTATGATACCCATCAATCAAGTACCCAGTGCACTTGAATGTTATACCCTTTATTATCTTGCTTTTGCTTTAATTCCCAATTCCGATTACAATATTTTTGGATGATTTTATCCCTGCTTAATTGAGATATAACATGAAAATTTCAGGGTTTAAGAAAAACATACCCTTTTTTCCATATTTTGCGGGTTTTGACCCCCTAAACTATGTAACGCGCGTACTCCCTGTGCAAAAAAGACACCCCTTTTACGCGTTTTTCTTGTTCACGGGCATCATCTTCACCTTGAATACAGTAGGCCTCCCCGGGATACTTTCTGATTTGTTTAACTAAGAATGGCCTTTTTTCTTTAAGCACTCGTTGTTTAAACAAAACAAGCAACCGCGTTGTAGCATACGTTTGAGCCATAAACAAACAAAACATAGTTGCTAGGATCATTAAAAGTTTCTCCATTGGTAGGTAAATACCACAAAGCAGCCGACAACCTCCGCTGAGCTCTGTTATGATGTCATTGTTCAAATGAGAGTCTCTACAACGACTTACTTCGCCGTCTGTTGAAATTTTTATTCCGGGTTTAATTTATAAAAGGTTTAAAACAAAAATATTTGACCGGTTGAAGTTTTTCTGTTGAATGGGTTCGGGTGGGTATAAAAGGAAACCATTTAACAAAAAAATTCTTACACGGTCTTCGATTTTTTTCTGGAAATGCCAGTAAATGTCTGTGTTTTGAAATGGCAGCAGTGCGTGACTGATTTTGGTGTAATCCATGCACAGTCGGGACTTTGGGAAGACTTTGCCGGCTGCTGTGGGGTAAATACAAGTACAATTATTGCTGAAAGGTTTTTCAAAAAAAAAAAGGATTACTGAAGAGGAATAATCTAGACATCAAAATCGTGGGATCGAATTCGTTTGCCTTTCGCAATCAGGAAAGTGAAAAAGCACCGCGTTGCTAGTGCATATTCACTTTTCTGATTTGTTAGCTAAGCAACGCTATGTTTTCTGAAAACACGCGTTGCTAGAACGCACCGCGTTGTGATCATACGTTTTGATCCTTTTATCTTGCCATAACGTGTATCCAAGGTGAACCCATGTTCAATTCCGGCGACTTCATTTTTGAGATATTTCTCCTCTATTCTGCTTCGTTCTGATTAAATCTCGTTCTTCTTTTTAAGGCATGTGGTTTTCTCATGGACTATATATCATTGAAATACAGTCCTGACAAAACATAACGAAACCCTATTTTCATGTTCATTGAAATTTTGGTCTTCTTTTACCGTTTGACTCTCGTACTCTAAAAAGTATTTCTTTGGTGTCCATTATTTTGCGATAGCATAGTATCCCCTATTTATACCTTGATATCTGACACAGCATGCATCATTATGAAATTAGGCATAATTGTCCAGATATACAATGGGCCCATAAGTGGACGAAAAAAACTTGTTTTAGCGGGCCCGAAAACCGACCCTAATATGTTTTCAGTTTTGTAGATTTATTCCCCCCCAAAAAATGTAAACCAGACTGTTTTTAGCCCAATTTATTAAGTTTGGGGCTATTTTTTTAAAGAACGATTTGTTTTTTATTTTATGTTCTTTTTCATTTTTTCTTCTGATTTTTCATATTTTTTTTTGGGCTACTTAGGCCAATTTTGACCTCGAGAAAAAAAGAAATTAAAAAAAATAAAAATCACACGACCGACCGACCCTACTCGAAAGGGTCCGCTTGCCCGTAAACAGGGTTTTTTTTTCGGTATACCGTTAGAATAAAAACAACCATTTAGGTTATCAGAAAACGCCGGACGCCTAGACATGGTTCTTTAGAGCCGTTTAAAAATTATTTGCTGTTCTTAACATACAATGAATACTTCTTAATGGTCACTTAACCTCTCGTTCATGTCGTAAAAAGATTTCTTATCTTGAAAATACCATTGACATTTGTATTTTAAATAGACATGTTAGTTGTTAGAGAAAACGTAGTTTCTTATGTGATGTATAATTATCTACACTTAATACCATTAGAATACTTCTTGTTTTCTTATTTTATACTTCAATCCCTGCCAGTATAATAGGTGATTTGAATGGTTAATATTTCTATGTGTAATGGTATAAGTCTTATCTGTACATTATGATGTAGAAATGTAATAAACAGAGAACCCGAAGCGTACTTCATGAGAACGGGAATTTTTTTATATAGTTAATGCGAACTCTCTCGCTTTGTACCCGGGGGCAAGTTTTGTAATAACTATGTTCCCAGAACCACATTGCATTGTTTCTTTTGTTCATTCTTTTCAATTTCAACGCGTTGACTTGCCAATAGCCACCCAGTGGTCCGTTTCGCGAACCGCCTGCGTAACCCTACGTGTTCTAACTCACGCGTATGTCCTACATATTAGACCTTTTCATACCATTGACACAGTTCTCTTGGATAAGTTATCCACTCAGCAATGACATGAAATGCAGTAGATTTACGACGGAGTTTCGCGGACGAACCCCAGGGTACTTATTTCTTTTTACCTTTCTTCAGGCGTTGCGCTTACATTTTTATTCGCTACAGCTCAGTTTCCTGTATACGATGTGTTATAGCGCCCTCCTCATGGGGATCTCTTTTGAAATGCCTTTCCGCATTATTTTGTGTGTTTTGTTTTTTCTTCTGCCATGCAGAAATTAATCCTGATGACGCAAACCCTCATCAGTGGGTACCATTCTATTGTGTGTACACCCATCCATTGTTACATTTCTCATCTTGTTTACTGGATAACTGACTGGCTGTTGAGTTCAAGAGTCTCATATTTCCAATGCATGGCCATGATCATGATACACCCTACTGCACTAGTGATATAGTGACATCCCCTGCTTGCACTAAATGAGACTAGTCTAACCTAAAGGTAGCTATTAACAGTTTTTTCCTGATTGGTTTGTCAGATTGCCAAATTTTGCTTGACAAATTACACTGTAGAATGCTTCTCTATCCAATTTACTCCAAAAAATGTTCTAATAACAATTGGTTGTACAGAATTACATTGTTTGTAGGTAAATTTTTAACTGATAGCGTGGAACTATTTCATTAAGCAACTAATATTTCATGTGGGTAACAGGCACAACTTTTGTACCGCAATGTATGACAGATATTACACACAATAGTGATTTGGCCTTTGCAACTTGATAGAGTTCCCTTTAAAAAAGGGAAGTGTGGTAACCTGAAGCTTGGTGTTTCATGCAACGCGATTTCTGCTACTTCAAATAATACCAATGTATCAGAAAAGTAACATGAAACTGAATGTCTTTTGTTTCACAATAAAGGTTGATCATTGATTGATGCCTGCATATAGTATTCATTACAATATAGTGTTACAAAACTCAATTTGTTGTTTCATTTCAGCAATGGTGCACTAAAATGCCGAGATTGTCTTTTTAAGACTTCTGTCTTTTCCTTTTATTATTTTCCGGTATAAATCGTCCATATTTTCCTGGTAAATGATTGGGCATTGCGGTCAAACAATGTCTGGGTTGCATTGTTTTTTTGCACTGTCGGTGGCATTCGTTTTGTGGTTTTAAGAAAGGGTTCAATTGACAGATAATTTTGGACACTAGACATTATTGGTAGGTACAATCCCCAATATGATGACCACATAATCTCTTGATTGAGTCCCCATTATGCTTGCACGAACTATCTCTCTAAAACGCCTCTCTCCGCTGGTCCGAAGGCTTTATCTTTAATATTTGTTTTAAAAACATGTCGTTGATTCCTCTGATCAAGTTTAATTATTGTGCAATAATTTTCTATCTGCTTCATTTTTCAACACTTTCTTATTTTTTTAGTATAAAGTGAGATAATGGAGAATTATGATTATCAAAACGTTTGTGGTCTGAGCGCTCTCGCGTGCCTTGGTTGCGCGTTTCGCCCGCGTTAGTGCGTGCGTGCGAGTGGCCTCTCGCGCGCGTGTGTTGTGAGTGTGTGGTGTGCGTGTCGGGTGTCTGTCTGCGGGTGTCTTTTCTTTTTCTGCTTTTTCTTTAGACTGATTTTCACTTTTGTATCTTCCTCCAAACACCTTATTCAATTCCATTTACCGCAAAGCAATCTAACATGCGAATATATTGAAAACCTTCCTCGGGTTTTTGTAAAATTACAGTGTAGAATATCAATACCTTTATGAATGGCTTTTGAGAACTCAAGAAAGCTTTTTTTCTTTCTTACCTTCTACCTTGCTTTCTTGTTTTTTCTCACACGACGGTATTCCGTTGGCTGGGTGGGTCCCCGTTTGCATGAGATGTGCCTAAGTTACTCTTCACAGCCATGGACTACACCATCAGACCTAAAAAAAATGAGGGTAACTTTTTCTACCCCGGCACTTTTTTCGCTAGAGGGGCGTTTTCAAAATGGCCGCCAAATGCCATTAACGCATAGACAGATGTTTTTCATAGCCAAAAATAGGGGTGAAATGTCCCAGTTTTGTAGTGTTTTTCCGATATTTGTTGATGTCAAATGTATCGAGCGGTCCACTCGCCACTAAAATGTATTCCTCATTGAGGGGCTTTCAAAATGGCCACCAAAATGGCAATTTAACACCCTATAATGACGTTTTTAATAGCCCCCCATAAAAAGGGGTAAATGACCCAGCTTTTCAGCGTTTTTTCCTATATTTGTTGATGTCCTATGTATAGAGCGGTCCACATTCAATACTTACTGTATTCGTAATGGAGGGTACTTTTCAAAATGGCTGCCAAATGCATTTAGCACCCATAACGATGTTTTAACTAGCCAAAAATGGGGGTGAATCGCCCCAGTTTTTTCAGTGTTTTGCTATATTTGTGGAGGCCAGAATTTATAGAGCGTCACATTCACCACTTAAAGTATTCCTAGGAGGACATTTCAAAATGGCTGCCAAATGAGATTACACCTTATACCGTTATATATCAAAAATATGCGCTGGCCCAGTTTTATCAGTGTTCCATATTTGTTTGATTTTTTTTTGGTTATTTGTTGAGTTACTTTATTCGTACTAACATAATTCGGTTTTAATTTTTCTATTTTTCTTACAGTTATTTTTATTGATATTGATGATTTTTCTAGTTATGTTTCAGTTAATTCATTTGAATGATTTATCAGTACATGGTTGTTATGGGAGATATCACAATCTAAGTGGCTACAGGGTTGGCGCTAGCCAGCTGCCCACCTCGACAAAGCGAATATAGTACGATTTTCCCTTTCTTCCTTATGGCAATATAGTAATACTTGGCAATCGCACAGTAAAGCGTCTCGTAGGAGGAGAAAGATTTCCACACGACATACATAGTGGACATGACGGCCAATGTCTGAAGCTGAAGGCAAAACTCTGCAGCACATTTGGGGGGCTTCCACGGTGACAGACTCGCTTTAGAATATGAGATACACCCTCCTGTCAAGCTGGACATGTTCTGGGCTCAATAGTACAGGAGAATTCGAGACACTTCCCCATCAGGACTCTGCAAAAAAGCAGCCCAACCTTCACCTACGATAGAAACATTCTCAAGTTTCAGTTCAGGAGAAGTGTTCCAGTTAATGAGGTTCCCTGATCTTAACTTAGATATAGAAGAGCTGATGTTCGTATCATTCCCATCCTGGATGTGCGGGCAGTCATTTATGCCAGATCACAACTGATCATAGTCCTATTGTTTTCGTTTCCTGATGTATTTGTGCTATTACTCAACTACTACTGGATGATTTGCATTCCAATGGATTACATTTGAATGGCACACGATTGTAGCATATAGGTGGTAATTGATAGAAGCCTACTATGACATGGTTCGATCATTTTGATACAAAATGTCAAGGCTCCTTATGGTAACGCATTCTTCTTATTTTCCCCATCCCCTTTGTTTTCTTTATGACCATAACTACATGGTTGTTCCTGGGATGGGATGAGTTGCTACTGCAGATAATCTGAATTCAAAAAAAATGTTTGTTAATTAAGTCTAGTCAGATTTTTAAAAAAAATCTGTTAAATTTGTTGTTCATCTTTATATAAAACTAGACCATTTTAAAACCTATCTGGGCTTACTATTTTATGCTCAGAACCTGTCCATCACCACAGGAAGGGGTGAATTGTGATCATTCAATTGGATACATCCCTTGATTGTTGTTTTTCTTCAGAAGTCCTTCACCGATTTGTCATTTTAAGAGAATCAAAGATTATCAACCTGTTTGCATTTGACGCAGACTTCAACACATATTCAAAAGCTGTGGTCCTTAGAAATCCCCAAGTGGTGGCTGCAGAATGTTGTCTTCAGCTTTCAGACATTGGCATCTTCCACTACGTATGTCATATGGAAATTTTCTCTCCTCCTACGAGACGCTCAGAGCAGCGCGATTGTCATTATTATTAACAGCTGCCATCAGGAAATCGCACAATCATTTCGCTTCGTCAAGGTGGCAGCTGGCTAAGCGACACCTCTATCAGCACTTAGATTTTAATATCACCAATACAGCATAGTACTGATCAATCATCTAATCCATTAAACTGAAACATACAGAAAATCACTAACATCAATAAATTAACTGCAAGAAAAAAAGAAATTAAACCTCTTACGTACTGACTAATTAACTCAACAAATATGGAGAAAAATCAACAATTAGGGAAACACTGAAAAAAAAACTGGGCCATTTCACCCCTTTTTGGCTATTAAAACATCCATTATAAGGTGTGAAATCCGCCTTAGGTGGCCACTTTAAATCGCCCTCCTTAGGAAATATCATTTAAGTGGTGAGATGTGGCCGGTCCTATACATTTGACAATCCACAAATATGCAAAAACTTAAAAACTGGCCCTTTCACACCCCATTTTTTGCTAGTAAACATATATTTGAGCTGCTACTTGCTTTGGCAGCCATTTTGAAAAGCGCCATCCATTACGAATACATTTAAGAAAAGAATGTGAGCACTCTATATAGACATCAACAAATATAAGAAAACAACTGAACAGCTGATCAGTTTACCCTTTTTAATGACTAATTCAAACATCATAAGGTGTTAAATCGGCATTTGCGGCCATTTTGAAAAGCGGCCCTCAATGAGGATACATTTGAGTGGTGAATGTGACCGCTCTAAATACAATTTGAAATCAACAAATAAGCAAAACACTGAAACCAGGGCCATTTCACCCATTTTTGGCTATTAAACATCAGTGTAAGGTGCTTAAAAAATTGCATTTAGCGGCCATTTTGAAAAGCGCCCTCAATTAGGAATACATATAATGGTGAGTGTGACCTCTCTATACATCTGACATCAACAAATATAGGAAAACTAAGCAAAACTGTACCAATTTTTTTTTTTTTTTTTTTTTTCACCCCATATTGTGGCTATGAAAACATCGTTATTGGCGTTAAATGGCATTTTGGCAGGCCTTTTGAAACGCCCTCTAGCGAAAAAGTGGCCGGGGTCACCCCCCCCCCCCCCCCCACCCCCCCCCCCACCCCCCCCCCCGTCAAAGTCTACCCTCAGCATTTTTGTTTAGTCTGATTGGTCTAGTCGCATGGCTGTGAAGAGTAACTAGGGCACATCTCATGCACATGGGGACGCCACCCAGCCACGGACTAACGTAGTAATTTTATAGTACGGTCTAATCATTTGTTCTCTATGAAGCATCCTACTTATGTATATCGCTATTACTCTGATAGTCGAAGTTCCTTCATCAGCACGAATTGTAGTTTATTTTGATAATTTTATATTGTTGGCTTGTTGGTTGAATGTTTTGACTTGGCACCTATACTCCACTGAGTTTTTTGTGCCACAACAGTAAGAAAAAGAGAAAACAAATCAAAACAAATCAAAAGGACAACATAAAAAAGGAGTGTGTTCTATTTAGGAATTAAGGAAGATTCCATGTTAGACGTGTTGTACTTGAGTATGGACAGCTTACAATAGCAAAATGTGTCTTTAAAAGTAAGTTAATTTAAGTCCACTTTTTTTAATTCACACAAGCCGACCAGAACAACACAAATGTGCAAATGGACACACGATGTGTATAGACACAGAATATGTGTTTTTGTACTTCAGACGGACATGCAAAAATGGCAAAAACCACCATTGGGAGTAGGTCGACGTTCTCACGTGGTCTTGTGTCTGAACGGTTTTTTGTCTCAAGATTATTACTCCACCATCTCTTATGTCTGAAAAAACATTTGTTCCGATGGAAATTTCTCCAAAGCTCTATTTCTACGATAGGTAAATTAATCCGAATGGTAAAAGTGGGGCCCAAATTCGAGAAACCAGGTCATTGCTCAGAAAAGAGTTTTTACTCTGAAGGGTCATTGCTCTGCAAGGTCGAAGTCCGTTCTTCTCCGAATTTTCGGAATATCGAGCTTTCGGAATAAAACCTTTCGGAGTAAAAACATTATGTTTATGCCATAGGATTTTTACTCCGAAATATAGACCTTCTGAACAAAACGTCATAAGGGTTTTGGCCCTAAATATAATTACCCGAAAGGCCGAAAATTGAATCATCACTGGCAGAACAACGATTTTGAATCTGATTACTCTACTTTACGCTTTATACATCTAATGTCGATTATTAAATCTAAATCATTGGTAAAGGTAATGGCATCAATATGATTATGATTGGTCGATACAATTACAAATATTTAATTTCACACGTATTTATATACCTCCTATATGCCTTGGGTCCTAAAAAAAATAAAACCTTTTTATGTGAAAATACCGTCAAACATCAAAATGTCCACATGTGCGTTCATCTTTGATTTCAAAGTACTAAAATTAAGAATTTTGTTCCCTCTAAAAAAATCTTTAATCTACGCAGGAACTTTGCAGAAGTAAAAAATTCCTAATCAAATTCTGCAGAAATCTTTTTGGGAAGTTCTCATTTTTCCGCACGCTGTTGGACACTGGGGGACACTGGTACATATAGGTTGGTATTCTGAAGGGAGACTACCTTTAGACCTGGGTTTAACCAGGGGTTGTCCTACAAGATGGGACAAATTTTTTTTTCTTAACAATACTCTAAAAGTGTACTGTAACGGGTGAGAAAATTCTCATGGATGGCTGTTCCAGCCCATCCATGAGGAATTTTCTCACCCGTTACAATTAACTTTCACAGTATTTTTTGAAAGGAAAAAAGTCCCTTCTTTGTAAGGACTAAGCCTGGTTTAAAACCAGATTCTAAAGGTAGTCTCCCTTTCAGATCCCAGCCATAAGAATACTGAATTTCAAAGGTCCAACCTAGGAGTTTTTCGCGATTCAGCGTCATAATAAGATCCAACATTCGGTTTGTATTGTAAAATTATGGTTTCACTGTCCGTTCATAATTTATCTTGTTTTGGTGATATGTACAGAAATTTGAGATGGCAAGACAGTCCATCGTCTTTTCGTACAACGGCTCAAAAGAATTATATATGTGAAACAAAAAGTAAATCACACATAGTTCATTTATCTAAAATCCTTACTTATATTGGCTTCCTTTTAAGAGAATTTACAACATGATTAGAAAAGATCTATAAACGATTGTGCACAAAGAAATATGAATGCCACGCAACACGCAAACCACACGCTGAAAGGTGCGGACCAGATTTTTAGGGCCTCCAAATAATTATTTGTCATATGTAGTGAATTTCAATTCGATAAGACCCCAATAGATTTCTTACAATTCATTTGGCTGAAGGCGACTTTCACTTGCTTAATTCAATATGCTACATATGCTGAATTTTAGTATTTGCTCCTACTATACGAAATCAGATTAGTCACAATATTTTTTGTACCAAGAAATAATTTTCTTATTTAACCTGTTCACCACTGGGATAGTTTTTTTTTTGATAAAAGCTTTACCTAAGTGCAAAACCGAATTTTTGCACTTTTTAAGGGACACCTGTTATTTGAAATCTCTCGTTGCACCTTTAAAACATTTCGTGATTTGTGGTCTTGTCTCCTTAAATTACTCACGAAGTTGAGATTTGTGTATCTGTGAATTTCGTTGCTGTACTAATTGTTATTTGCACTGTAAAAATTTCCGTAAATTAAGAAAACATTTTTTCCCGTAAATTTCGGAAAAATCTGTTTTAAGAAAACATAAAAATAAAAAACAAAAAACATAAAAAATAGCTAAAAAAAAAAATGTTAATTTTACGGAAATATTTCACAAATTGCTGGCAGCAATATTCCGGATTTTTTTTTTTTTGTTCCGTAATTTTAAATTACGGAAAAATTCTGTTAAAATACATATTTTTTTTTCCATAATATGAGACAATTCTGTAAAATTACTTGCCAAGTTCGTAATTGACAGAAATTTTCTGTAAATTACCCTAAAAATGACTGGAAAAGACTGCTGCGAGAAATTTTTCCTCCCGTAATTTACGCCATTTTTTTAACAGTGTGTGCCTAATCTTTATTAAAAATATAGGAAATTTGTAAAAAGTACGGAAATAACATACAGTGGTCTGTGGCACTGTGTGTCAAACATTTACATTACACAACAACACAAAAACGCACTTTAATTTCGAGGATATCTGTTGAGAGCCCATACACAAACACAAGTTTTGCTAGGATCATGAAATGTTTCTCCAGTTGGTAAGGTAAATATAAGTAAAATTATTGGCTGAAAGATTTTCAGAAATAAAACGAAAAAGATCACGGAAGAGGAATAATCCCGACATCAAAATCGCTGGGAATCGTATTCGGGTTGCCTTGGTAGACATCAAATTGTGATATCCTCTATACCACAAATTCTACCCAGGGCGGAGTTATGCTTAGTGGAGCCATCGTGCTTGATGTGTATGGCAAGCTAAAAGGGTCATAACGTATGGTCACACGCGTTGCTTTTCTGAAAAAAAACGCGTTGAATAGCCAACCAATCAGAAAAATGAAAAAAAAAAACCTGTTGCTAATGAAGCAACGTGTTACTTTCAGACTGTATTTCAATGATATATAGCATCCATGAGAATAACCACATGCCTAAAAAGTGTGTGTGCGTGTGTGGTGTGGTGCGTTGCGTGTGTGCGTGGGGTTTGTGTAGATAAATAGCAACTATACTTCTTTAAAGCATCGAGCACACAGTGGAGAGACGATGGTTTTTTAACCATCAAGTCTCTTGCAGGTGCGATGTAATCCCAGTGTTATGTATTTACATGAGTCCTGTCTGCTTCTTCTTTAGACGGATTCATTTTGTATTCTCTCCAAACACCTTATATCAATTACCATGTACCCAAATGCAAATCTAACTTGCAGAACATAGATGAAAACCCCTTCTTCGAATGTAAAATTACAGAGTAGAATATCGATACTTTATCAAGATGACTTTGAGAAACTCCTGAGAAACACTGTTTTTGTTTTTTGTTCGTCTTATTTCTCTCGCTTTCTATTTTTTTCGCGTATGTGACGTAGTAATTAATAGTACGTTCTAACAATATGGACAAGTAAAATTACTTGCTCTCTAGAAACATCTTACGTATTCGGCTAGTACTCGGATAGTCCCGAAGTTCCTTCATCAGCGCGAAAGTAGTTGCATTTGATATTTAATATGTTTGTTTCTAATTTAGGAATTCAGGAACATTCACTGCCGGCTGGTGTTTTGTTCCTTGAGTATATGGCGAGCTACTTATAGTTATTTAGAGTCAATTTTTGAATTCACACACACGCAAAACCAGACACGAATGTGCAAATGGACATACGAGTGTATAACTATCAGAATATGTAATTTTGTCCAAGAGATGCAAAAACACAATGGTGTAGGTCGATGTTCTTACGCAGACGTTCTTATGTGTCATTTGTCCGAACTGTTTTTTTTCTTCAAGATTATTACCCAAAAACATTTGTTGCGAATGGAATTTCTCCGAAGGTCTGATTTTTCCGATGGTAAAATTAATCCGAATGGTAATGGGTCCGAGATTTGAGAAAACAAGTCATTGCTCAGAAAGGTTTTTGAAGGGTAATTGCTTGGCAAGGGTCGTTTCTCCGAATTTCGGAATATCGACATTTCGAAAACCTTATTGGAGTAAAAACATTAATTTTAAAATTCCATAGGATTTTTACTCCGAACTCGAACATTTCTGAACAAAACTGTCATTTTTATTTATTTCAAATGGGTTTTGTCTCAAATACATTACTCCGAAAGGCCGATTCTTTATATTTCGGAATGACCTTTCATAGTAAAAACCTTAATCTTCATTCCAATGATTTTTACCCCGAACGACCATTAATCTGAAAGGTTGTTTGGTTATTAAATATCAAGAATTACAAGTCTTACTATGATTTTAAATGTACATTAAAAATCATGGAAGCTAACCACCACGTGTGCAGTGATCTTGTTTGTCAAGGACGACTCATTTTGTTTTCCACCAATCGTTATTGGATCGCGAAGGCGTGCGTGTCGCGGGCGAAGCCCTTTGGCGAGCGAAGGGAATCGCCTGTTGGCGCAAATAGGGGTAGTTCTGTGCAAGTATAAAGTGTAGCCATAAAGTAATTAATTGGCTCTTGCCACAGATCTTTTAATTGACCCCAGCAGACACCCTTCCTTTAAAAACCATAATACGAATGTCCGACAGTGTCTCCAGGCCGGTCACATTTGTTAAACTCGCAATGCATCGCACGGCGCCTTACTATGTATTGCCCAGTCAGTTTCCCAGGAAAAGTTACGGAAAATTATTCCGGAAAACAAAACACACAAAATAAGTGCGAAAGGCAATGCGCAAGAGCCTTCCCAGAAGAGGGCGCTTACCACATCGTACATATCGGCTGTAGCAAATAAAAATAAAGCGCAAACGCCTTGATGAAAGGCTAAACGAGGCGCAATAGACTTCCATGAGAGGGCGTTATAAAACCGGTCGGTGTCAAACGCATAAGCGCATAGAGCATAAGACTGCATAAGCATAAATAGTGGCATAAGCATAATCGCATAAGAGCATAAGAGTGCATAAGCATCAGAAATACATGGGTTTTTTTTCAAACACGCAAAAAGTCATTAGACATTAGTCCCATTTTCCTGGCCAAAAAATCCTTGGATAAGGGTTGCAAGTTTACCGCGAATTTATAAAGAAAAAGGAAAACACTCTGTAAAATCACCCGTTTTTGAAGGCAGAAAACCCTTAGACATGGGTCCAAATTTGGGCAAAAATTTTTTTTACCTAATGCCCTTAGAAATGTATAGGGGTTCAGACCTCGGTTGCAAACCCCTCAAAAAAATCTTTTCCTTTCCCTTATGCCTACGTTCTGCGATTGGGCAATTTTGCACCCAAAACGATTATGTATGATGCTATTATAACCCTGATGCTCTTCAATGCGCTTACTCCCGTATAGTTAAAAACGGTTAGTCTCTTATGCGGTTTTAACACTTCTAATGGAGGTTGGAAGTAGATAAAAAAAAAAAAGGGGGGAAGAGGTAAGCGTAGAGGTACGAAAAAAAGGGAATTGAGGGAATGAGGTGGGGGAATGAAACGGTTTGTCTCTTATGGGTTTTACACTCTAATGCTCTTATAATGTACTGTTATGCTGATGGCTTATAACATGCTCCGTTACGGTTATGCGCTTGTGCTTAGCGCTTATGCATCATAATGTATGTAATCGGTTATCTCTTATGCACTCTTATGCTCTTCTGCGCTTATGCTCTCATATATATTATATACTACGGTTATCTCTTATGCTTATTGCAGTCTTATGCTCTTCATGCACTTTAATGCTCTTATGCGCTTAAGCTCTTATGCGCTTATGCGGTACAGACGGTTATTCTATATTCATGCAGTCATTTTCTTAAATCCGCTTTGTCATGCAGTTCGTATGCTCTTAAATGCGCTTTGTCATGCAGTCTTATGCTCTATGCGCTGGGGTCATGCTGTCTTATGCTCTTATGCGGCTTATTCGCCTATGCTCCGTATATACGGTTATTCTGATGCTCATGGCAGTCTTATGCTCTTATTGCGCTTATGGCGTTTTTACAAACACCAACCGGGGTTGTATACCACATCGTACACAGGGGCTGTAGGCAATAGAAATATAGTCGCAAAATCTTGTGAAAGGCTAAGCGAGCTCAAGAGACTGAAGAGGACGCTATATAGACCACCCTCGTACATACACGGTTTGTAGTCAAATAAAAATTAGCGCTATGGCCTTGATGAAGGCTATACTCTAAAAATATTTTCATTTTCAACATAGTAGAAGACCAGTCTGTAGATTCCGTGACCAAACTCTGGAGACAAATAGATTGAAGTCTTCTTGGGGTTCCCTGATCGAATGTTTTAAGGTTTTGTGACTTGGGCTTTCCGCTTCAAGTTCGCGTCTTTTGGGGAAGGGCAAACAAAGTTCACGGGATTAAAAATGAGAACTGTCGCAATTGAATTAATATGCCTGTCAAATTACTCGCCTTATCATATGGAATCTAAAATGTATAGTTTGTTTATAGATCCACTTCAATGAGGACGCGAGCCAAAAATGTCACATGTCAATGCCTTTTTATCAAGGTCAAATCGTTAATTAAAACCGTTTTAAAGATGTAAGTGTCTAATTATATGTTTTCTGTGACAAATTCAATTTTGCAACTTTTAATAATTCAAATGTTAGTCGTGACCTTGAAATGCAAAATGTCGGCTATTTCAGGTTTATCATATCTTTGTCTCCAGAGGTTGGTCACGGGATCTACAGGCTGGTCTTTGACTACAACATGGTCTTTTTGACCCGTTTTTGAGTCAACTATAGCCCGGCCAAAAAATGGGATTGTCTCAACCCAGGGGTAACAACCGTGATTCTTATAAGCCCAATCGAGTATAAACGTTTTTTGTTAATTTTTCCAAAATGGGAGTGCACATTTTCGATCACAGCATCCAAATCGAACATTGTTAGACCTAATATTCCAACTGGATAAATAAGAATATATTTTTTTCATTTTTTCTAGACAACCAAATTAATAAATTAATGAACATTGGGAAAATCGTGGTTTCTATAAATTAACGTTTTGTGATTTTTTAGACAAAATGCAAATTCCTATACTTTGTGCACAGAAAACTGATTATCAGTAAAATTTGCGAGGGCGCTGTGTATTGTGAAGTCATAAAAGCAAGGTTGTTGGTAGTGTTGGTACTTATTTTGGTATCAACTGGATAGAGAGACCCTAGCTATTTCCAAACAAGTATCAGTGGGGATTTGGTTGTAAAAATCTGGGTTAAACGTGTTTACAAAAATAAATCTGGTTAGAAAGAAGGTTTCCGGGAAGCTTTGTTTCCTCATTGAATCTCAAATGGTCCTAAGGTATATGGTAATCTAAAAAAAATCACGTCACACAACAGCGTATTGGTTCCACAACGCGTTGTTTTTCTTACAACGCGTTGCTCTTCAGAAAACAACGCGTTGCTTAGCTAACAAATCAGAAAAGTGAAAAAGCAACGCGATGCTAATGAAACAACGCCTTGCTTTTAGACAGTACTTAAACAGAGCGTTTCTTTCATTAGGAACGATTTGCGTAGCCAACCAAAGTGGAAAAACAACGCGGTGATTTCAGACAGTACTTTGGCAACGCATTGCTAATGAAAGTAACCCATTGTTTAGCCAACCAATCAGGAAAGTGAAAAAACAACGTGTTGGTAAGGAACCCAATCAGACAGTACGCGCTGGTTTTTAGCTAATCAATCAGAAAAATAAAAAAGCAACGCGTTGCTAAGCCATCAAATCATGAAGGTAAAACAGCAACGTGTTGCTAATGAAAGGAACGCGTTGCTAAAGTGCTCTTTGAAAGCAACGCGTTGCGTGTTTCACTTTTCTGATTGGTTAGCTAAGCAACACGTTGTTTTCTCAAAGCAACGCGTTGCTAAGAAAACAACGCGTTGCTAAGAAAACAACGCGTTGTGACCAATACGTTATGACCTTTTTAGTTTTCCATAAGCGTATGGGCTCTTCAGATCAAAAGTAATGATTCGCTAAGCACGGCCTTGACCTGGCACAGGGCGTGGTTTCTCTATATCATTAGAGTACAATGAAATCTGCACGAATAGTTGGAGAATGGCTTGGGTTTCACGCAACAGACCTTTATATTTAAGTAATTATAAGTTTCTAAAATGACATAATGAGACTCAGCCCTTTCCCCCACTTCACAACCCAACCCTCCCCCTTTCCATCTGCGAAAATTTGGATTTATAAACTTTTCTATAAAGGATTCGATATATAATTGTGATCTCAAAAGTACCTTAAACAAGACATTTACCAGTTCCTTTGCATAAATTCAGAGCAACCCGTTCCAGGATGGAACCTTCTGGATAAGGAATCAATAATTTATATTCTCTCGATAGAACATTAAATATACAATGATCTAAAGAATTAGGGTAAAACAATTTCTTTTATTATATATTTCCACTTGTTGTTTTAGGTGGTCATTGCATTAAGGGGACTTTCAAAATGGAAACTCATTATAGGGCACAAGTTATGATACCAACAGTGCCTCACCAGTGGGCAATCGACGCTGAACGTCGAAAAGACGCGAGAGTTTGAGAAATGTTACACACTATTTCTGTCGAAATGCCAATCGATTGACGTCTTTCTTAAAACGTCGATTCACTTTGCATTCGACGTAAATTTATAAAAACCGTCGAACCATATTTTCGACGTGCCAACGTCGTTTCGACGTCGATCTAAACGACTATGCCCGCTTGGTCATTTCGAAATTGTGGAATCGGTAAAATACGTATGATTAAGCATGATATTTACATCAATTTTAGTGAACGCTTACAATCTATATACATTATAGTTTTAAAGACAGACTCACAGATTTGATCTATAAATTTCTCCAAAAACTGCTTAATTCAAGTTATAGGATAAGAGCGATAATGTGAGAGATAAAATGGAAAAAGTGTGGTACCAGTCTATATAACTTCTTTAACACTTAAGTACACTTAAAAATCAGTCAGTGCCCGGGAGGGGGCTAGGGACCCAACTCAGAAAACACTTTCTCATGGGAGTTTTATACGAAAATAAATTTTGGGTTACTATGACCCCCCCACCTACCCGGAACTAAGTGTTAATGTAGAAAAGGTCATTATAATTGTGAAAAAATTAATATTTGAGGATATTTGTTAGCTAATAGACATACAGCGACGGCATCTCAAAATCTACACTAAACAGGTGATTGTTATTTAAAGTCAAAATAAACAAAGATCAATAAAGTATGTATGTTTGTATTTGAGGTCAAACTGACTGTACAGTTCTTGTCGTACAAGATCACGCTTAAAATCCGGGATATTCTCAGGGAAAGTGATCAAGCAAAATGAGTCTGAAGTCGGTCAGATTCGATTTTTTACTTTTCCATGTAACCGTATGCACCATTTAAGAAGCTACATTTTGCTGAAACCCCCATTAAAATTGATCAATTAATTCCAAAGATATAATCAGTTGATGAGTGGCAAAACAATAGGAAACAAAAGACAGTTTCTCCTTTGTTTGGATATATCTCAAAATCAATATTTGCGACTTCCAACTCATTTAGCTTGATCACATCACGTTATTTTTTTTATTCCGCGTCGGAATGTTTATACACACGTATAGAATATACCGTACAGAATCAGATTAAAAGTACAGCCTTCTCTTTAATACAGGGATTTCAAGCATTTAACTTGCAAATTATGTTAGCACATCCATTCCAGTAACAAAATATCAAAATATGAATGTTGAGGATTTTTTTCGATGTTTCGGATCAGCAAATCAATCACTGTTTATCCCTTTAAGATGAATGTGGAAGCACTGAAGTATTCTAGAACAGTACCATAGGATACTTTGTACAGAGTTTCAAAAAATACCCTCAAAGTGCCCCAATTTCAGGTCTTTAATAAAAATTTATGCAAAGTAGTTATACATATTTAAAAAGTATTGATTATTAGCTTTCCTTAGCAAACCCCATTTAATTCAGATCTCAGATGACTGAGTTGTTCCTAATTGAATGAAATCTGTGTTGTTGTTTTTTTCAATTTTAACACGGAAAGACTTGGCTTTGCACACATTAACATTTTGATAAAATTTGAGAGTTATACTAAAGTTTTCTATTGCTCCTTTGAAGCTTATATGTTAAACATTTTTAATGGACTCGTTTTTATTAAATTTTATTAAATAAGGGACAACTCAGCCTTTTGGAATTCGAATTCAATAGGGTTTGCTGATTTGAAATGCTAATAAAAATAAACACTTATAAATAATTATGTATAAATAATTTGCATAAATGTTGATTAAAGACCCGAAATTGGGGGAGCTTTTAGAGTAATTAAAAAATTTGGGGACTCTTATTTATTCACTCTTTTTACTTCCACAAGCTGGATGACAACAGTGTCCCTATGCAGATCCATCAATGTCACGTCATCTCGTCAGATTGCAATTTCAAGTTAGTTGAAGTTTCAGCGGGTGGTTGATAGGAGCATGAATTGGCAATCAGCATTCTGACAATCTGGTTATGGCTTCACTCTATCATTAACAGAAATGTTGCATATGCAAGTTGCTCGTACAGCGTCCGCGTAGAGACGGCAACGCCATTGTTTTTCTTATCATGGCGGCCAGAAATGTGACTCAAAATTGAAATGGCCCAATTAGAAACCAGCATGAAAATTCGTTCAAGTAACTTCAAGCATGCCTAGTCGTGTGTGAGATGGCCACTATACTTGTTATAAAATCACTATTCCAGAAGTTTATTATGTTGCTTCAAATTGCTTCATTAGAAAGAAATGCGAGATAATGAAATGATGACACCAGGCCGACTGGTAAGTGTTATGATATCTCGTGTACGTCAAAGGTCCGAAATACCCTTTAAACACAAACAAATGAGCCTTGTGCACAAGTGATATAATGTTATATAATAACACATTATTTAATGATTTTAATCACATTGGTTCAAGAATTTGGTATGTCCAAAACACATTTACATGTACAATTCAATGTTACACTGAACAACTTTAGTCTTACACAAAGTTCTTCCAGAAGTGACGGCCTATGTCCACAATTAAAAGAAGCGTTGCAGTTCAACGATGATATGTCCTCACAGTGAAGGCTTCAAAGTGCCAGTATGCAAAATATAGGTCCACAGTGCACAGGTAATATTCCTTTGGAATCTTCTCAGTCCTGAAGATAACTTTTGTCCAGCAGTTCAAGACGGCAAGTTGAATAAGTTCCTCGACGACATTAATATTCCATAATCTGTCAAAGATATAATCACAACGATTTCTATCTGTCCACAATTTGGAATCCTATCTTGATTCCCAGCACTTTTGCTCACGTGGAATTTAAAACATAATAAATCCTGGCACTATGTACTCTACATGTCTGCCACTTATTGCAGACCCAAACTAGCTATAACTATACTGTATAACTTCTGGTTACTACTGCGGACCCTGAGTCTTTAAACTCAGAACTATTTATCTCACAGCTACATTTCAAAATATTTTTAATAATAATCATCAGAGCATCATCATGCATTAACATAACCTTGCACTGTCCAATCATATTTCACATAAATTACATCATCTGCATTGCACCATCTTACATAAATAACATCATGGGAATCCCCAAATTTTGCCATCTGTTTTGATCTCAATGCATAAGCAAGTTGACTCATTTTCTAAATTTTGCCTTTTTTGGGAATTCCATTTCTTCTCTTGCATAATAAACAAAGTACTTTTCCCGCGAGAAATCTCTATATAAAATTTTTAAGCACAAAATGGAGGCCAATATAACATTAGACAACCCTACCTTTTTCACTTTGTGTCCACATAGGGCGGGTTCGAGTTGTTATTACATACGGCGGCTGCTCCTGTGTTTTTGGAAAGCAGGGCGCCAGAGGGCGTAGTTAATATAAATGGCTATTTCACTATGTCACAGGCAATGATGGTCCAGCCGTGTTTAAAGCGGCACTGGCACATTTTCACAAAATATGAAATTTCTTCAATTTGCTCTCAAATGATAGTCTAGGCCATTTGAAGAACAAAGATATATTTTACACATAAAAAAACATACCCCGAAACAGATAGGGGCATTGATATGAGGATAAAGACGTCCAGGTAATTTGTAGGCCAACTTTTAAGTTTTCCATAACTTTATTCAACAAATGTGTATATTACATGGATATTTTTGACTCGTACTCACTGATATTAAAACCACAAAGGTTATAGACCGGTCAAACAGTGTGCACAGCGTGAGAAACATGTGTGTGTGTGTTCTTGTGTTAAAAGCCATTTTCGTCGTCTGCTGAATTTAACGTCGCCGGCGACGTTAAATTATAAAATCGTTCTGTTTACCCATAAGGAAGCAGATTTGGTCTTAATCATTTCGGTTGAGGGCTTTTGCATATAAAAGCTTTACAACCATGCAAAAATATCGATTTTGAACAATCTTGAGGGCGCATTATTTTTCAAATGTGCCAGTGTCTCTTTAATACAGCAACTCACCCAAGCGAATCAAAATAGTATCAATGAGAATCCTATTCTCCAAGTTTGGGGAAGAAAGTTTGAAGGTGTTTTTTCTATAGTTTGAAGAGTGCTGAATTGAAAGGTAGGGGTAACATTAGTACAAGTAAGGTTTTATTTAAATGTACACCAATGTATTTGTCTCTTATAAGGATTAAAAAATGTAGTTTGTCTAAGTTCCGACCTTTAGTTACATGCCTACAGCCCTAATGAGGTTTAAGGTTATGTTGTGCAAAATTATGCAATTCTCTGATTTTGTTGAAGCTGGTGTCAAATTATTGCTCTGGTAATACTGAAACAGAACATGCATTTTACCTCGTTGGGTGACAGCTCTCTGTACAATTTTGACATAGAGCTTACCCTATTTAGTATGTAGACCCTTGTTACATTTTGACCACTAATTACGCGACGAAATGCCAAATATTGTAAAACAAAGCACGGCGAAATCACCCAAGGATAACTACAATAGTGCTGTGCCTAATCAACTAAAGGTTGAAATCTAGACAAACTATACATTTTTAATTCTTACAACGAGACCAATATTATTTTTTTTTTTTTTTTTTTTATACTACCTGTGGTTGTGGAACAGCACCACAGACAATGGAACACCTCTTGGTCTGCCCACTGCTGGAGCAACAATGCACAAACAAGGACCTTGCGGAATTCAGTGAAGCAGCCAGACGTTGTACCCTTCTCTGGCTGGATCATATTTGAGAACCACAGTGTTTGGACACGATAAGAAGAAGAAGAATGAGAATCCTAGTCTCCAAGTTTGGGGAAGAAAGTTTGAAGATGTTTTTTCTATAGTTGGAAGAGTGCTGAATTGAAAGGTAGGGGTAACATTAGTACAAGTAAGGTTTTATTTAAATGTACACCAATGTATTTGTCTCTTATAAGAATTAAAACATGTAGTTTGTCTAAGTTCCGACCTTTAGTTACATGCCTACAGCCCCAATGAGGTTTAAGGTTATCTTGTGCAAAATTATGCAATTCTCTGATTTTGTTGAAACTGGTGTCAAATTATTGCTCTGGTAATACTGAAACAGAACATGCATTTTACCTCGTTGGGTGACAGCTCTCTGTACAATTTTGACATAGAGCTTACCCTATTTAGTATGTAGACCCTTGTTACATTTTGACCACTAATTACGCGACGAAATGCCAAATATTGTAAAACAAAGCACGGCGAAATCACCCAAGGATAACTACAATAGTGCTGTGCCTAATCAACTAAAGGTTGAAATCTAGACAAACTATACATTTTTAATTCTTACAACGAGACCAATATTAATGTGCATTTACCCAGCGTCCTTCAAATTGTAGAAACATATCTTCAAACCTTCTTCCCCCAAACTCCTAGAATAGGATTCTCATTTGTAACCCTACTATTTTGATTCGCTTGGTTGAGTTGCTGTATTATAATCCTACTAAAACACATTACAGCAATACAGACACAAACCCCAAACCAAATTGCTTTGATGTGGTCGGTAATGGGTGTTCCCATGACCCAAATATGACTTCGTCCTTGTCTATGGCATAACGTATATGGCAAGCCATAAAGGCCATAACGTATTGCTGCAACGCGTTGCGAGAAAGTAGCAACGCGTTGCGACATTTCGGCAACGCGTTGCGACATTTCAGCAACGCGTTGCTGTGTCGGCTTTTTTTTTTTTTTTTTTTTCTGGTGTCAAATTATTGCTCTGGTAATACTGAAACAGAACATGCATTTTACCTCGTTGGGTGACAGCTCTCTGTACAATTTTGACATAGAGCTTACCCTATTTAGTATGTAGACCCTTGTTACATTTTGACCACTAATTACGCGACGAAATGCCAAATATTGTAAAACAAAGCACGGCGAAATCACCCAAGGATAACTACAATAGTGCTGTGCCTAATCAACTAAAGGTTGAAATCTAGACAAACTATACATTTTTAATTCTTACAACGAGACCAATATTAGTGTGCATTTACCCAGCGTCCTTCAAATTGTAGAAACATATCTTCAAACCTTCTTCCCCAAACTCCTAGAATAGGATTCTCATTTGTAACCCTACTATTTTGATTCGCTTGGTTGAGTTGCTGTATTATAATCCTACTAATACACATTACAGCAATACAGACACAAACCCCAAACCAAATTGCTTTGATGTGGTCGGTAATGGGTGTTTCCATGACCCAAATATGGCATAACGTATTGCGGCAACGCGTTGCGGTGTCGGCCAATCAAAATCATGAATTTCTGTGACATATTTAAAAAATAAACCCACAATGCGTTGCATGGTATCTGGCAACGAGATGTGGAATCTCACAACGCGTTGCGAGCCTCCACAATGCGTTGCAAGCTTCAGCACGCGCTGGGAGGTTCCACAACGCGTTGCGATGGTCCATAAGCCATATATGACAGACCTAAAGGCTCGTAACGTAAATGGCAAGTCATATGGGTCATAACGTATTGCCGCATCGCGTTGCGAGAAAGTCACAACGCGTTGCCGAAATTTCACAACGCGTAGGGGTATTCGCCAATTCGAGTGATGAATTCAGCGACTATTTCAATAAATACAAATATGGAGGCAAAGCGTTGTGGAATCTTACAAAGTGTTTCCTCACCTTCACAACGCTTTACGAGCTTCACAATGCGTTGTCAGGTTTCACAACATTTGCAAAGGCCCACAAGCCATAACTGTTGTAACATATTGCCGCAACGCGTTTGAGAAAGTCACAACGCTTTGCGACACATCCACAACGCTTTGCCGAAATTTCACAACGAAAAATAGACCTACAACACGTGTGTGAAGTATGTAGCAACGCGGTTGTGAAATCGCGTTGTGTATCGAGTCTTTGTGATGAAATCAATAACAACAATGTCCACATAAGATACAAATTATATACCGTGTTTGAAAGGGGCAACAATAGTCTCCGAACAATAGTAACATATTTATTGGTTCCTCATGATCTAACACTTTTTTTTCGAGCAGAGACAATTGTCAGCAAGTTCTTTGTAATTGAAAAATTAAATGATATAAATTATTTTTGCTAGATCTTCTTTCCATGTTTTAAATCCATCTGGACTCAAATGGTCATTAGCATTCTAGAATGTCCCCTCTGACTCCCAGTAAGCCTGGGGAGAGCGTGGTGGGAGAGCGTGGGCCAGCGGTTAGGTGCTTGCCTCTGGCGCAAATTTACCATCAAATTCCCGGGTTCGAATCCCGTGGGGTCGTGGCCCGCTGGCTGGTACTTTATTCGGGTACTATCAATTCTGGATTGATCTGTATACCAGCTAGTGATTAAATACAGAACACCGCCCCTCCATGGTTCACTATTGGAATTGGGCAAATGGATCATGAAAGCATCCGTCCTTCGGAGGGGACGTTAAGAAGCCGTCGGTTCCGTGTACAGAGAGTCCACCTGTACTGTACCTCGCAGCAGTGTCGATAAGGATGGAGAACCCCTGACTGTTCCCATCCTCCCCAGCTTACATAGCGGGCCATGTTAGTAGCGTCCGTATCGATGTATACCGCGGCCCCTTATCAGCACACTCGCTGAACAAATCCTGACAACCACCACCCAAAAGCCATTACCAGATTGTGGATACTAGCAAACAAGTAAGCCCGGCTAGTCATATTTATGTAAAGGTACACTCCTTATGCTGTGTAGCTTCATTGAAACTGGTGTTGAGTGAAAACATGTGTTTGTAATTTTGTTTCCTTGAAACTTCACTTTTTATAATAACCGCCATTTTCACAAAAAAATTCCTCATTTCTCTGAACTGCAAGTGCGATGCTTCTTTACATTCACAATATTCTAATTATTTTGATGCATGTGTTGCGCACGTCTGCAGTTTTTCCGTTTTCTGCAACTCTAGGTCATAACTACAAGAAAACAACGTGAATTCAAGATTAATTCTACATGAAATACGATATTACTGGGCGGACAGAAATGTATTCCATCTTTATTATTCCCTTTTTACTGACGCGCCATATTTCGTGAATGCAATACCTTGTGAAATGTGGCAAACGTATAAAACGTCTAACAATTAAGTGTATTTAGGACACTCGTTTTTGAGCTTCTATCGACAGCGCTTCATTACCCTATATTATCATATATCATATGATTTTTAAAACGCATCTAACAAGACCTGACAATTAGATCAAGATTTAGGTTAACTGATACGTGCACTGGCATAATAAACCCTCAAAAATGGTAAAAAAGTGAACCAAGCGTGATTTTTCCGGAAAGATACTATTAAGAGTATGAGAAATAACAAAATCAGAAGTGCCGAAAAATTCCCCGAGTAGTATGTATACACGACAAAGATGGTACAATCTACACAGGGAGAAAATGTGAAGTGTTCCAATAATGATAAATGCATTCTTCGAGTCACCACTATAACCTCTCGTCTTACCAAGTGTGGGGGTGGTGTTACCACCGCCACCCCTATAGTGAACTTTGCTCCGGTCATTTTGGCGAAAACAAATATTAAAACCCTCGTCTACCTGAGCATTTTCTGTAAAAAACCTCCGATGGGGTGGGGGGTTCACCCCCCTGTGATTCATGTACTGAACCTCCATTCCTATGGAATATGATACCAAAGGATAGCTTAGAGTTTCTTCTTTCCATTGGTACCAATACGTACCAACATCTCCATTACGTCACCCATACGTCATAGCTGAGAAAAGTCCGAAAATACTGAATAACAGTTGGAAAATGTATATTTCGCTAGTTTTAGCGACTCGAACACCTTATTATGCACTAAAATGGTCTCATATATATAACTAATCATTTTCCTAAAAGAGAGTAAAACAAAACCCGGCATGAAATCTGATGTACTAACCTTTTTAGTGAAAAATTGCATTTCCCCTATGTGTGTCTATGGAATTGACAGTTGTGCTGACATGCGAACTTTATGACTCCATTATGACGTAATGCTAAGCATGCTGGTACTCATTTTCGTATCATGGAAAGAGGAGGACCATAGCTAATCTATTGATAACCAAATCAAGTGTCTGTTGTATTTTTCCTGTGAATGTTGCTAGGCATGTTAAGTACTTTCTCTCCCGAAGTACCACTTGGGATCTCCTCCCTGTATCTCACCTATACCCCGGTGTATTTTTGGTTTTGGGAGAAAAGGAGCGAACAGTCAATTGACAATTACAATTAAATAGTTTAGCCCAAAAAGGGGGTTTTAGCAAAGAGGGGAAGGGGTTATTCCCCACCACCCCCCCTTCGGTATACGAAGGTTAAAGTTAGCACCTTTACCCGGGTTACGAATGCCGTCAAAGTCGAAGGTTCGGAGTTGGCTTTGCCACCCAATAAATATTTTGTTTGTACCTTTTTGAAATTATTATGCCCAGTATGGCTCTACAACTCTCTGTTCATCTATAACTAGTCAATTGGCATATTTGGAGCGACGACCGTATGAAAATCCGAATATCCCTACGTTTCGAAGTTTCGCATATTTTTCTGGGAAAACGCCAATGGCGACTCGCTGACTTTATTAACGGGTCATTGTGACCCCTCCTAGGTAATCTTAGTCAATGATTTTTGGTATCAAAGGTTAAGAGGAGGAACCATCCACTAGTATCAAAATCAATAAGCTAGATTTTTTTTTAACGAATTGTCGAGGGGGTGGTAATGCTACCCCCCTCCCCCACGTAAACCGGTTACAAGACGAGGAATAGAAAATGTATTATTATATGTCCTATCGTATAGTGTGATCTCATGGTTTATGGCATAATTTAGTACTGATAAACCCACAATCGAACCACTCTGACGATTACGGTATCCACATTCATTTGTAAATAGCAAAATGGCAAAGTAAGTGCCCCTGACCATGTAGCTACTAGTCATAGTGAGCTCTGTAACTATGTAGGAAATTATTTATTTGTAATTCTTGGGTTTTTTTCGTAACAAAGTCAAAATACAGGCCGAAGTATATAAAACATGTCCCGGCCATATTGATTTCAAGATTGGCCACCAATTAAAATTTACTTCACGGAATTAATTATGGTATATGCCTAACCTTCCTTACCGATTTTTTTTAGTTTTAAAGAAATCACGAAGTGAACCCCTGCCTTGTGTTAGGGGGAAAATTGGGCCCCTAGATCTCACAAGAAAAATACGCTAACTTCTTTTGCGGTAACCTTAAGCAATAATGCATATTTTTGGGGAAGAGCGGCCCCCAGTATTTTTGATATTTTGGCACATTTACACGTTGTTGGTAATTGGCTGGAAACTTTACCTGCGAACGAGAATGCAAACACTGCGTATTTATCATAAAATAAGAGGATGTCGTATTAGAATTGGATCCCAGATTGCTTAACGGCAAGCTGGAAATTCTATTTTGCGACTTTATGTCGTCATGATGAAATAGTGCCACCTCGAGAAGATAACCTCTAACTTGACTTGCCTAAACTAAAACAACTCTGGCGCTATTTCCCGACTATGGGCCACCTCATCCCTTCTGCAGACGAAGGTTAAGGTAGCACCTTCACCGGGTTAGGTATGCCGTCAAAGTCTAAGTGTACCGAGTTGCTATCAAGATATTTTTGTGTATCATTTTTGCAATTATTATTCCGTAATGGCCTTTTTTCTTTCTACAACTCTCTGTTTATATAAAAGAGTCAATTGGCATAATTTGTAGCTGACACGATATCAATTCCGATATCCTACTTCATTTTTTCGCATATTTTCTGTTGGAAAATGCCAATATGGCGACTCGCGGACTTTATGACGTCATTGTGACGCCCCCTACTAGGTAATGTTAGTAATTATTTAGAACAAGTATCAATGGTAATTAGGACCAGCCACTATTATCAAAATCATAATCATAGGATGTTTTCATAACGAATTCCTCGAAGGGTGTTAACGCCCCCTCCCACCCCCCCCACCCCCGCCCCATCGTAACCGGGTTACCATACGAGGGGTAAGCAAATGTATTACTTATCTTTTCTATGTCCTATCTGTATGTGTGGATCTCATGGCTATGATGCAATAATTTTAGTACTATAGTCTGTGTTGCTATCTCTGGTGCGTGACGTCAGCACGAGATTAGTTGGTCGTGTTTTTGGCCTCCATTTTTCTGATCAACTTTTTAAAATATTATTTTCCCATTTTAGTTGAGAAGAATTCCAACAGGTAACATGTACTGGGGATGTGAATTAGTAGCATAATAAAGGGGGGGTATAGTCACAGTGGAATACCCCCGAGTGTTAGTGTATATTTTGGATAATGGTGCGGACAAGAGTGCGAAAGCGCTTTATTTTGAGGACCGGTTGGTGTCAGGCAGATAGAGCTGAAGGGTCGGGTGATAGTGGTGCGCGCGAATCGGATCGCAACATAACAAACTTGAAAACAATCGATACTTACCGCGCCTCCTGAGCTGCAAACGCTTTATTTTTTTCTATCAAACCCTTGTAAGATCAGGGAATTCCCCCCAAAGTTATACACACACTGGCCAGTATTGCAACATTCAGAAAAAGCAATTTATATTCACAAATTGATTTAAATTGTACAGGAGTTTTCTTGACTACACATTTCGTAATTATTGTCAACGTTGGGGTTTTAAATTTAAACAGAGGATGTTTCCCAAAATCAGTTGTGCAACTAACGTTTAATTTGATTTTCTTTTTTTTTTTTATCCCTTAATATGGCGGTTATAGATGCTGGCTAATGATAACTTTCCGATTGTACTCCAGAAGGAATACCGGCGAGGAAACGTCAAATGGCCGCCGATATTCGCTAAATGAACTTTACGAGTTGGTCATGTCCTACCTAAATGTTAAAGGGCGAAAATGTGTGTGGTTGTATGGACCGGAAATGAATTTCAATAAAAAGATTGGAGCAATTTTACCACCGTTGGACTCGGAATTTATGGCAAGAAAGAGGCCACGCGATACCCTGAAAACAACTTTTAAATGGCACCGTTGACAGTGTGCTGTTGTCTGTAATTGAACCGAATTTTACACAGATTTACGTAAACCACGTGAGTTATCATTAGAATTGCATGTCAGGTGTCTCGTATTTATCGAATATTTTCAAAGACCACTATCTCCATTGACTTTATCTCGTTCCGGTCCACACAACCACCATGATTTTCTCCCATCAAAGTTTTAAGTAAACTCCATGAACCGTACATCCATTAAGTGGCTTTGTTGAAGCCATATCTTTTGTGTCTGTGTCCGTAATTACCTTCTGGAGTGCAATAGACAAGTTATCGTTTGCTGTTCCTTTAGAATCCGCATATTTAGGGAACGTGACAATCATCAAACGTTTTTTCACACTCTTGGATTTGTGGGAATAACATCTGTTTTGAAAAACACAACTTTGGAATTTAAATACGTATTGAGTGGTCACGATCCATGGTATAGTTTGACATCAATTGTGATTATGCTTTCGTTCTGAATGTTGCAATACTGGCCAGTGTGTGTATATGGAAGTGATGAATTCAATGAATTAATTTATATGGTTTCAATTGTCAGCGGTGCTCGGCTATGTTATGTGAAGTTTAAATAGTACTTGTGACTGAGACTGATGCAGCATTTGAATCAGGAGCTAAACTAGAGCTCTGGACAGACATATAAGTATATCTAGTTTTCATCTACAATTGGTAGATTTGAGTTCTACATCTAGTGGCCAGATTTAATATTTTGGATGCCGCGGAGCTTGAAGCTAATTGTCCTGTGTCGTCCTTTTAAGCCAAAGAGCTTCAGTTTTCGGAATCAAAAAGGGATTCCAATTTGTGTCCTATATGAGGAATAGCGACGACTGGAAGTGGTATATACCTGATTTTATTATTGAGAACATAACGTCGTCGCGGGAAAGCCCCCCGTCCTGGACAAGGTTACTTTCAGGACTGAGAAGATTCCAATGGAATAACCCGAGGATTTACAAGGTGACTTTGCATGCTGTCATTTTGAGTCTTCGCTGTGAGGACATATTATCGTTTAACTGCAACGCTCTTTTAGTTGGATACAAATGAAACTTCTGAGTAAATTAAATTGTAAGTGTAATTTTGAATTGTATCGATCATTGTACTTTGGACATACCAAATGTCTTGAACCAATTACAAATCATTAAAATCTGTTATATTATATAAAATTCAGATCACTTGTGCACAAGGCTCATTTAGGACCCCGGGCCAAATTATGTCTCGCTAACTTTTGGACTGTCGGTCTTTTTCGAAGTTGATAATGACCTCAAGTCAACCCACTTTCCAAAGTTTGTTTACATCCAACAAACTAGGTCACCATAATTATGTTAGTTTACAGTAGGCAGGTCCAAGGCCAATCTTTACTCTAGTTGCTCCCACTGGTGGGATTTGTGTTTAGTGTTGCCGCATTGTAAATATTGGAAAGAATATTGAACTTGTAAAGACAAGGCATATGACAAGATGACAGGCTAGTTTACATATTATCACTATTTAGTTTTGTAACTGCTAAAATACAAACTTCTGAAGAGCAGAAATAAATATTATAGATCCTAATGAATAAATACATGCTTTATCATTGAGCTTAAAAGCAAAGTCATTGTAGCTCAATTTTAAGTGATTTATTATGTTTGAACATCTTCAGTAACTAACACAATTGATTAACATATGGTAATAAAATGTAACTTGCACTTGTAAATCATTATGAGAAAAACTATTTGTTGATAGAGCTAAACATACTGAATGTTATCTGCAAAATACTGTATCATAACAAAATAAAAAAATGCCTTGACAATATACATATAATTTAAAAAGAAACACACATAGTAGATAACATCAAATATTTTATGTTAAATATGTTTTTGATACATAGTGTTCACATAATACAAAACATAAGAGGGCTGCAACGTTTAGTATCACACGGTATTACATACATACATACATGCATACCTTCAACTTGCTTCACAATTATCAATGTAAACATGCACAACTGGCAACTCAGTGGAAATTTCTTAACGTCCCTTGGGCACTGCACTGAGACACAGTGGCGGGGTTCTGTCTTGGTCGGTCCTTGATCGATCCCTGGCTATTTTCCCATGTGTATGTAAAAAGTAACCTCAAGTAACCAGGCAGTTTCGACACACAGTGTCTTGTCTATCCTTGTATGGACCTATTTTGGCCCGTGGTCCTTACTTGTGTTTGAAAGGTATTTCTGACCTTTGACGTCTACGAGACGTCATAACAGTCGCAAGAGTAAATCGCTCGCGCTGACTTGAAGCGCCGGCGCTTTCACGCTCGTGCATAAAGACGGCATTTCTTGACGCGGGCGTAAATGTTATGACATCACTGCACAGAGGTAGAGACATGGACTAGTACTGTAGCCAACAGTCATTGTAAATGGCAAAATATGGCAAAAGTAGTGGCCACTGACTGACCATGTAGCTACCAGTCATAGTGAGCTCTGTAACTATGTAAGGAAATTATTTATTATAATTCTTGTTTTTTCGTATAAAAAAGTCAAGATACAGGCCGAAGTATATAAAACATGTCGGCCATATTGATTTCAAGATGGCCACCAAATGAAATTAGCTTCACCTTAAATTATGGTATATCCCTAACGTCCCTTACCCGATTTTTTTTTAGTTTAAAGAAATCACGGAGTGAACCCTTGCCTTGTTTATAGGGGGAAATTGCCCCTAGATCTCACAAGAAAAATAACGCTACCTTCTTTTTGCGGTAATCGTCAGGTTGGTAGTCCGATATAGAAACCTCTGTATCACAAAGATGGGAATTGCCACCGTATTTACACACTAAAAACGCTAAGTCAACTATGCACCGACTAAAAAATGGGGTCAAAATTATGACCACAAAAAGGGTCATTCACACGTTTTTGACCACAAATTTCTCCAAAAAGTTCAAAATGTCACTTTGTGACGCTGCCGACGACATATATATTTCAGGAGGCTTTGATCCATGGTTATAACACAAAGAATAACGTACAGTTTATCCACATAATTTATCAACCTGTGGAGCGTATAAAAAGATCTTAATGAAAAACGCACTGTAGTACATTGACTTGTTTTGACCGGATCTTTATTTGTCTCCAACAAAGTCAACTTGGATATTGTCATTCAAAGAAAAGATACTAAAATAGGCCACTAATAAGCTAATTTCATCATCCTCAACAAGTTGTATCCATTGCCAATCAAGGAATATAGAATATCACGTCATACAGTATTATAAAGACACCAACCTGTTCCTGTTGCTCACATACTACTACTTTTGACAACAATCTTACCTGTACTCTTTGCATGGAAGTTATTAGTTCCCAGCGTGCAACAATAAATATTGCAAACGCAAATTGTATAAGCAGAGAGAAGCGCCCTGGGTTTTGAAATTGCGTTATCTGGTACCCCATTTTTACAAATCATATAAGTTAAATGTGAAGTTTTCTGATCCGAACTTTGAAAAACACGAAGGTTAATATTTGTGAAGAAAATGGCAAATGTGGGAGGATTTTTAAGTTAGGCTTCAATGGGAAATCGATTTTTTACTTCTCACCCCCCCCCCCACTCCCACCACCCCCAAGAACGGAACGAGACTTACATGCTGATGTAAATATGGATAATAATCTATAAGGTTTATCAGGATAAACAGCTTAATCAATGTTCATTCATCCAAGGACAATCAAAGATTGGAATGACCTACCAGAGGCAATAGCTAACATCAAAGAACCAACGCAATTCAAAACAGCAATAAGTAACCAACAGCAAGCTCAAGAAAAACAACCAGACTAATTACCATCATCTGCGCACACCTGACCCTGCTTGGTTTATCCCACCTGGGACGTACCACAGACCACAGACAAAACAAGATCTACCCTGTAAGTGGCTTGTGTTCTTGGGGGAAAGGGTTCATTTTAAAAAAAATCTCCATCGAGGGTGCATAAAATAGAAAAGAAGAGCATAAACATTCAACCAATCATGTTTGACCTCCCAATCACTATGAGGCAATGCATGCTAATCTACCAAGGGCTGAGTTCAGTAGCCTTGGATGTGCACCTGTTAAAGGTGATCCTCATTGCTCGGACGGCATACATTAAGCTATATACCAATGGAAAGCTTATTTTATCACGATTTTATATGTAACGGTGTCATATTTATGCTACTCACGATTTGGTTACAAGGGCCAAAATGAAAATCGTCTTTCAAGCAACACCACTTCAGCGAAAGTCAATATTATTGACTTGGGCGCTGTGAGGTGGTGACGTCATCGATTGTGTAATCGTCTATGAGCTTCTATGCAAGTAAACAAAATCCCATTCACTTGTATCGCTCGCTTCTGCGCTTTCGAAGACTTACCATTGTTTTCTCTAAAATTTGCTCAACTAAATCAGAATTATGAGCAATACAGATACAGATAACTATCTGTTGAAGTATCTGGTAGATTTGACGGCTCTATCCCACAGAGAAGGCGGTTCAGTCGGCATTTTATACATAACTGAATTCCTTGCTTCACAGTATTGCTGCAATTCGTTATGGTTAACAAATTGTCGCTAGTCAAAGTAATTACCGCCATATTACGCTCGATGAGCCAAGACTTTACCGGAAACCCAATAGCAAAGCCAACAGTGATTTATTAAAAAAAGGTTCAATAACCATAATTGTTTGACTGTTTTCCCGGTCTGAGAAAAGTAGATTAAGATATTTTCCGTTACTCCCCCTGATAGCGCCAATACCTCCATCGGTTAGCAAAAGAGGGTGTAACGTAAATCAATGGAAGAGTGTCATTATACGCACGCGGTAGTTTTTGACCACCACCCATGCTCCAGGGGCAGGTCTCTCTCACTAACCTCAAAGGGCAGCTATTTATTTTTTATGCTCCAGGAGCATAAGTGGTGGTCAAAATCGCACACTTTCGTGTAAACACAGCGGCTCTGAGTTCTGCTCGCTACTCACGATTCATCGTAAGCGATGAGAATTCAAGCGATTTTTCACAGTTCTTGCACACTTATGAAGCCGGGAATTATAATTACCAATCTACAGAGATGAAGAAACCTAGTCAACAAACATTTATCGCTATATTGGCGAAATTCAAAACAGGAGAAGAGGCGCGATTTGGGGTTCCTTTACATTGGAAGATGCATTGCGCAACAAGACTTGTGCAATCGCCTACGTTCACACGAATTGCCAAGGTCAGAGAAGGAAAGCTTAAAGGGCGACGGGAGTATTGCGGAACCCAAATATGGTATACCTAATAGTAATGTAATGTAGATGCAACATTTAATAGACTGTCTTAACTTGCATTTGGCTACAGACAATGCCGCTTAAAAGAGGGAAAAGGTGTGATTTTAATTTGCTTAGATTTCAATAGAAAAATAGGCTGAATTTCGTTATTTGTCCTTTACGAAATTATTACATAGCAAATTTTGAACCAAAGAAATATTTCTCAGCTTATCCTTTCAGATAGGGATATTTGGGCACATGGGGATCCGAAATCAGTATTTCAATTTGTAAGGGACCATGATATGTGGAAATCTCTCGGCAACCTTAAGCGTATTTTTGGGAGTAAAAAGCGCAACGAAATATAAGGTTAGTTTTTGGCTTATAGCGGCATATTATACGATTATTTTTTTTGGAAAAGATATTTTGGCATCCTGAAGTCACAAGCTTTTCATTGGATATAGCTTAATATATGCCGTTCGAGCAATGTGGATCCTTTAACAACCGCTGACCATTCAATGTTCGGGTACCCATAAATCATGCTAAGAAAAACCGAGGGTGATTGGCTAAATGTACTGGTGAATTGAAAGCTATTGAACTGCGCCATGGGAATGAGGGTTTTAAGCTCAGACATAGGGAATATATTCAAAAGAACAATGACTTTGTGGTTACTCTACCAGAACAAAGCCTACACTTGTTATACCAGTGCAATTAGTCCAACAGATTTTCCCGAGCAAATGGACCAACTTCTGTTATAGAAACTTGTAATCAATGAAAGAAAGAACTGTTGTGGGTTTGCTATGTAAACTCAAACCCACTTTCAATTGGCAGGTTTTTTTCATGTTTTTAGATTGTTATGGCAATTTTAGAGTAATTAAGCATGAATATCTCCTGAAAACAGCGTCCTTATGTTCATGCATATCGCAAAATGACAATTGACAATTCATCAGCCTAGTTGAGGGCGCTTTTCTCTGCTTAACTGCCACAGGCGGTTGGCGGCCAAGCCTAATTCATTAGAGCAAACTCACCAAAAAATGTCAAAGAATTACAAGCACTACGGGTGCAAACCACAAACCAATTTGGGGGCTTTAATGTGGTCGGTCATGGGTGTTCCCAAGACACACATACGACCTTGTCCTCGTTCGGTTATTATACAAAAAAAATCAGAAATAACCCTTCCAGTGGAGTTGATTCTTCAATACAAGGTGTTGGAATAAGAAAATATTCCTTGACCGCATATAAAAAATTTCAGAAATTTTTCGTCAAGATTTCGCTTTTTACGTGTTTTTTAAACCAATGGCGGACGTCTGAAATTGGGATTATCTTGCCCGCCCTCCCTGGTCTGACAGGTCATTTGGAACAAAGTAGGATTGGCGTGGTCTTCCATATGAAACACAGAAAAAGTTATATTGTAATCGGGTGGGGCAATTTTAATTATGAGATTAATAAGATAGAAAACATATTTAATGTGACGTTTATACTAGCATTATGTTACCAAATCTCATTCATAGTTATCCCTCCTCTTGTTGCTATTTCATGTTCCGTTTCAGAGAGGAAAAAATGCTACCGTAAACCCACTCAGACAAAATCAAATTACCTCAGGTTATTCTATTGGCTAAGATTATCCTATCGACAATGCGTTCAAATGGTACAATGTAGTAGGCGTATTGCCGCAGCTACCAATTCGCTTCACGTTCTGACCCTGTCCCAGGGGAAATATCGCTTAAGATATCCAGGTTGCTAAGTTCGAAGAATTTCTGATTTCGTAAAGAAAACAAAATTCGATGGGAAACATCTTTGATCTAATTTATTCCAACGCTTGGGAGTTGGGCTCGAATAGAATGTGTTAGGTAATTTGAATATTGAGAAAAGATTCATTTTTTTGTGCCGATTTCAGGTTATGTCAAGAGTATAGAGTAACAAACTTCCACAATGTACCTCCACATACATTCCCATGTAAACGCACACAGTACAATTGCATACACCAATCTCAACACTACCGTACGCAAAACCCACCTAATATTTAACTAGACTAGTGGAAAGTGTATGCCCCACTAATTGCAATAGAATTGAATTTCGTGTAAGTATACTAGAAAAGAGTCATAGAATGACGTGTTAAAGATAGTACAAAAGTGTTATATAGCTATTAACCATCGTCTTACCAAGCCTTTTTTGTAACCCGGTTTACCAGGGGGGGGGGGTGTTAACCGTCGATGGCTGGATGATTTTGATACCAATGGATAGCTATGGTCCGGCCTCTTTCCATTGATACAAAATAAAGTTACAAAAACCGAGTCTTGCGTTCACAATGACGTCATAAAGTCCGCGAGTCGGCCAACATTGGAATATTTTTCCACAGAAGAAAATAGGCGAAAATCCGATTGCGCGCTAAAAAAGTTAGGAATATCGGATTTTTCATGCGGTTTTCAGCTCTAAATGATGGCAATTGACTAGTTTTACATAAAATATAGAGTTTAGAGGCAATTAGTATGCATAAGAATTCAAAAAAGGTACTACAAAATATTCTGGGGTGGCAACCCCCCCCCCCCCCGTACCCTTCGACTTCGACGCGGCATTATTTACCCTAACCCCGGTGAAGGTGCTACCCTTCACATTTTCTTCGCTAAAAATGACCGGAAAAAGGATTGAGGAAAATGCTTACCTGGAAGCTTTTTTACGCAAAATTTTGGCATTTTCAGCGCAACGCAGCAAAGTTCAGTAGGGGGGGGGGGGGGTAGTAACCACCCCCACCCCCCCCCCCCCCCCCCCTGGTAAGACGAGGGGTTAGGTTAAAAAACGGATCAGGTAATCCTGCGGCAAATTTAAGTGCATTTATTCGATTCGCCATCTGGAAATAAGAAATAATATATTATCCCAGTGACACTTCCAGTGTGTACTTTCAAGATTAACCCTAACCCCAACCAAATTCTCCCCAAATTTCACCAAAGTTGTGCCGCTGGTTGCTATTTCTGGGATTTTGTTAGATTTTTGTGGTTATAAGAATGGACCATAAAGTGTGATTTTGTAAGATTCAGTGATTTAAGTCAAATTAATTTTATACTGGAGCTCTTGTGAGACTCAGTGGTTTTCATTTCAGTTACAGCTTGACCTGTAGCGTGTGTGATTTGTGAGGATTCGGTTGATTTACATTTTTTGATAGATATCCTTTTCTGTACGAGTTCTGTTAGATTCAGTGGTCCTTTCGGGAAAGTGGTCTTTGGAAGACCAGCGTCGAACCACACACAAACACACGTTCGCACGCACACGCACACACACACACCACCAACATACACAAACAACAACAACAAGACACAAGCAAATATAAATCATACAAAAGCGAAAAAGGAAAGAAAGGAAACGCATAAACGCGTATACGGAGTGGGGTTAGGGTTTATAGATGACCCCATCCCTATAAAATAGACCCTCACGTTTTTTGAGCTATATAAAATTTGCACGAAATCGAGGTTTTAGGTGAAATGGACCCATCTTCAATAGCTGTCGGGTGTTAGATTTGGAAGGGATTCCTATACGGAGGTTCGGAAAGTGGTTAATCTGTGTCACAGACTCGAAAGATATTATCTAAATTCGTACTGCGCGAGAGATTAACGTGGTTAGTCCGTTATAGTGAATGTATGCAAATAAACTAAATCTCAAAAATATCTCGGAAAAAGAAGGGGTTCTACGGAGATTTTTTGATCAGAGGGTCCGTAACTATGTTTTGTTTTGAATATGGATCGAATTGGTCTGAACTATAGAACCTAGCGAGAAAATTGAACCTTGAAGTTTTGTCGGGTACTTCGATGCTCGCAAACACGGAA